>NJDD01003636.1:84832-107326 GCA_002245505.1 Calephelis nemesis | reverse complement strand
CGGGCATGTGGAAAGAATGACAGATGAAAGATTGACAAAGCAGATATACAATGCGAATGTGGATGGATGTAGGTACCCGGGGAGACCATGGCTGACATTTCACGATCAAATCAATCGGATATTATCCGAGGGTGGTGTCAAGAGTCTCCGAAACCGGCGTGTTTGTATGAAAAGGGTAATGAATGTGAAGGAAGCAAGACAGGTTTGTCAGGATCGTGAGGTCTGGCACTCGATACTCTCTGCCTACCCCGTAAGGGACTTGGCGTGAAGATATATGTATGTATTTTTTTGTCACGAGATGGGATTTTAATGTGATGGATCTCAGACGTCGGATGCAAGTCTACGTAACCTTTCATAAGGCTTAAGTCTATGGCGTAAGTAGCTAAGGGGTGGTACCAACTATTATCTTTATTAGAAATTTGAAAATGCATATTTTCTAGTTTTCAAGTTGCCCGACCCGAGACTCGAATCCGGTACTTTAAGAAGTCAAGTCCGACTCTGGACCGCTAGACCAGAGGGGCGATAAAATAATTAATAATACAATTCTACTATTTCTGAATTATATTTTGCTTATTTGTCTTATAAGGTATCATCTTACGTCATCAGCTATTTGTGTTGAGGTATATTTATTGTACACAAATAAATAATAATAAAATATTTATTTGTTAATTCATTTATTCGATTACATGGCATGTTACCAAAATCTAGATAAGCCCTTCTAATATAAAAATTACACTCTAAAAAGTAACACGGATTAACGAAACAAATTCAACGCATTAAATTCAGGATCTCCTCCGTTTTTAGCAATTTGAAAAAAAGAGGCCTTTTGACATGACTCCTCATTTCTGGAGCAATACCCGAAAATTTATACGTCGATTTATCACGTCCTTTATGCGATCGCTTATTTGATATTTTTTCGTAGAAATTTAATTTGCTATTACAATATTAAGATATTAATGCATGGGTCAGGAATAAGATATTTGCGGTAAATCCGAAAGGCCCTCTCACACCCTAGAAATGGTGACCTAACTCAAAAAGAAATTTGTGGGATATGAGGAATACAGTTTTAAAAGCGAGTATAGTTTTGATTTCATTTTGAATTCAATAAGTTATTTTTGTGTTTGTATATTGATCTTTAGTGTACATTATACTGGTAGTACTACATTTAAATTTCAATATAGTAAATAAATATTTTTTTCTTTAGTTTCGTACTAACG
This sequence comes from Calephelis nemesis, assembly GCA_002245505.1. Lineage (NCBI taxonomy): Eukaryota > Metazoa > Arthropoda > Insecta > Lepidoptera > Riodinidae > Calephelis > Calephelis nemesis. The sequence continues at coordinate 106,109 of NJDD01003636.1, read as the reverse complement.
GATTTAAACTTGTCGGTATTTTATTTCTGCAACTTTTTATTAGTATTGTCTTTTCAATTATGCCTCAAAAAAGACGCAAAAAGCTCAATAAATATTACATAAGAAGGTTTTAGTATATCTCAAAAAATAATATGCATTTAACATACCGGCGTTTTGCAAATAATTGAAGTAACTCGAGATCCGTCTATGTAAAACTTCTCTCGAATTCTCACACTGATTTGGTCATTTTTATCTTTAATTCATAAGCCAAAATTATACATAACTAGCTGTCCCGGCGAACTTCGTTTCACCCGTTCAGTATGAGAAATAATAAAGTATTATTTTTTCCATTTTCCCTGCAACTTTCCCGGTTTTTCTTTTCGTAAGAACCTTATCCTGATCATAAGTAATACAATTATAAAAAAGTTAGCTAAATCGGTCGAGTCGTTCGGAAGCTATGCGCTTACCAACACATTTAGCGATTCATTTTTATATTATAGATATAACTAACAAGTATTTTGAGTTAGGTCGCTTTCAATAGACGGTGCGCTATGACAGCTTGAATTATATGCGACCAGAGTCTTAAATCGGCTTTACCCTACAGCTGTGAACAGAGACATTGGATCCCTTAACATTTTTACATCTATCACGCTCTCTGAGCTGTTATTAGGATTAATGCTGCTAACTTTTACAGGCGGACATCACCCAGAAATTTTAAATTCATCTTCAATGCCGTTCATGTGCTTCCATTGCGTCCGTTCTATATGTATGTGCGATAAGTGCACGTAGTTATATTGATACTGAAAGTTTGCACTCCTAACAAATAACTGATGTCATATGCAAATATTGCTGACTATCTAAGTTCAAGTCTTGTGATATCTTCTTTCTTTCCTTAGGGTTTGGAATTAGCATTAGCATTTTACCATTAGACAAATAGCATCAATATAGGTATAGATAAATATGATAGAAATTTGCAACAAATGTATCAAAATTGGGATTCAATTATAATCGTCAATAAGTCATGTCAGGGTCTTGGGTAAAGTAGTGGCCTGATTATTCAAGATACAATAGTGAGATTTGGCGGCAACGAGAAATTACACGATAGGTACGGTAATTTCTTCATGATTATTTAATTCTTCACTTTCACTGAACAAAATTGTACAAAATGTCACCAAAATTGACTAATTTTACTCAATATAAACACGAAATTGAATAATTAACAAAAAGTTCGACCATCTTTTCTCTCGATCGATGTATTACGATCTTTTCCGGAAAACGTTAATTGAAAAAGTCATAATTTGACTTTTCTGAACTAATCTGACATGTCTTAAATGTACCACTTCTTTTGTTTTAGTTTTATTTGAAACTACCTGACCCGGCGAACTTCGTACCGCCTTAGCGTAGAAATGATAGAATGATAGAAGAATAGTAGAAACTACTTTATTTTGTATAGCTGACCTATCTTACGTATGAGTACCTATTCAATTTGAACTGCAAAATTAAATGCATATTTTTCAATATTTCTGAGAGATTTTCTTAATATTTTTTTTAGTAAGAACCTTCTCCTAATAATGACAAATACAACAAAAAAAGAATTAGTGAAATCGGTCCAGCCATTCATGAGTGATACCGTGACCAAGAACAACGGGTTTCATTTTTATGTATATAGATAGACAGAACGCATTTAAAATACATTTTGTTTGTGATCAACAGAATCCCCAGTGTCAATGTTTCCTTAACTGGGGCACTCTGGATGTAACTTTCTTAAATTAAACTTTATGTTGATGATTGTGAGTAAAATATATTGTTCGCTATCTGACCCCTCATACATTGGACTTTTACGTCTTGCCTAAAACAACTTTATTGCGTTTCTTCAATTCAGATAAAAGATACCAAGCGCCCACTGCAGTCCATTTACTTATTTTATTATTCACTTTCATTTCGTTATCTCGAAACATTTGTAGGTAGCGCCATATTTAACACACTACGAGCTGTAATGAAACACACCTGTTGTTCTCTATTTCAATATATCACTGAAATATGCCGCCTTTCTTAAAATGAATAATTCTTTTTCTAAAATATGTTATTATGTGCTGATAATTCGTTGTTTTTTTAACTAACCAGTTGACGGGTATACATTGATCTATCCTGAGTATGAATGTTGAATTTCTTTTTAATTTTCTCCACTGGTATCCTTGAAATGTCTTTATACAAGCGATGGTAGAATTGGTTATGCAGAAATATTTGTTAGGCGAAGAAAGCTGAAAACCAGTGTAAAGTTGTTTAAACTTTAGCTACATATTAGCCAATTCAAAAAATAACAGTGTTGAGCTAGATTAAGCCTCAACAGATACTGAACTTTTCTCTATTGGCGGACATATTATGTTACAACAACATAACATTATGTAATAACAACATAACATAACATTTTTCCGGGATAAAAACTATCCTATGTGTCAATCCAGCAATGTGTGTGCCAATTTTGATGTAAATCAGTTTAGCAGTTTTTGCGTGAAGAAATAACAAACAAAGAAACATACTTTAACTTTCTCATTTATAATATTAGTAGGAAGTAGGATTATTACTTTTTTGTCCTTTATTTAAGTTTGCTTATGTTTAGGAATAGTTTAGTTTTTTAGCTGTATTTTTGTGTTGATGATATGTGATAAGTTTTAGTCTGCCAACAAATGTATTCTTTCCCTCTTTCAAGTATGAAAGTTTAGATAGTAGCGTAAATAATTTTAGTGGCTTGAATGGACATAAATAAACGGGTCTTCAGGTGACTAGATTTTGCAGATATACCGATGAAGGTAATATTTTAGAACTAAGTAATCAGAATGTCAAAACTTAATATAAATGACTTGTCGAATGTTAGATTTCGTAGAGAAAATCAGAAATAATTTTATGAGTAATAAATAAATAGACCTACCTGGACAAGTCCCACAAATTGTCTCTAACCTTAAAGTAAGCAAATTGTTGTGTTATGGGTATAAATTTATGTGACGGATTTCCTGATGGTCAGAAATTCACACCGCCTAGAGACACCAAAGGTGGAAATGGTGCGGTGCCAACTTTAGGCCGGAATGTTGGGCCTCGAGCAAATGTAAGTTTACCGGCTACCATACATTTCGAAGCGAAACACGTCGACGGCAAGCGCTGACATTATGGCGGTAGGAGTATGTAAGGCGGTGGTACTAATCCGGGCGAGTCGCTGCAAGACTCTACCATTAAGTCAGATGTCACGGTGCTAGTGACGGTAAGCCTGTGCTCGCCTTTTTCGAGCTGCCTGGCAAAGGAAAGCAGATGGTCTATTCTGCAAAGGAGCCCGGACCAACAGGGGAAAAAAATATTTTGATTTATGGTTATTTTTTGCCTGCAATAAAAATTTATTATTATAAGCAAGCATCAAATTGTATTTTACAAGTATGTATGTTAATTACTTAATATATATTGCAGTCGCATAATTAGTAAACAGGTACAAATACCTACACTTGAGAAAATCATATTTAATATTTGGTACGTCCTAATCCCGTATAGTTCCAGTTCCTGGAACTTCGATGTGATTACGGAAACGATGCTACTTAATGCGACAAGTTTAATTATAATGTCAATTCGTATATTGAATTCATTAAAAGTGCATGATGTAGCAGCCGAATGTGAAAATGGATGTATGTTTGTTACTCTTACACACAAAAAACTAAAGAGATTTAGATGAAACTTTACAGATTGGACGACCTCCCACCAGCTGGACTGATGATCTGGTCAAAGTCGCGGGGAGTCCCTGGTTACAAGCGGCTGGTGATCGTGACTTGTGGCGTTCTTTGGTCGAGGCCTATGTCCAGCAGTGGACGTATTCCGGCTGATGATGATAATGATGATGATGATGATTACAGGAAGATAGTTTTTGCATCACACATACAGGCTACAATTTATAAAATAAATAAAAATTGGATTAAATTGGTTGGTTGGCAGTATAGAAATATATTTTTTTAATTTCTACAATTTTGTTTTGTTATTTTTATATGAATAGCAGTTGCTTACCATGACGTGTGTATTCTTTAGTCATTAATAATGATAGGGATCATTGTTTTGAAAGAAAATAATTAGTAAAACATAACATTTACTTTCCTCGAAATGTTTGTGTTGTTCGTCAAGTGATTTACATAACGTTTCAATAATTATGAACATTTATATTTTGATACATAGGCAAGGTTTGAAAGGTTGAAAATATGGAATACCTGGGAGCAAACCAGGAAAATATATTAATACACACATGCGTATCTTCACGCTAAGTCCCTTACGGAGTTGGATAATACCATGTGCCAATCTTCTTAAATCCTTGTAGATCTATCTAGCTTTCTTAACATTCATTTATCCCTTTACTACCCTAATCTGATATGAGCTTATTTGAAAATATTCCCCATGTAATATGGACTGGGGTAGACCATATTCTACTTGCCAGCCAGGTAGCTCGTAAAAGATGTGTGTTGGTTACATAGGTGACTAGCATGACCTCTGATGGCAGAGCGCTGTTGAGGAACTAGCCCTTGGTAAGGTATTCCTGCCGCAACAATGACAGTGTCAGTGTCAGGTTCGGAGAGTGCTCGATAGGAATTGCACAATAAACCTAACACCCGGCCAAAGGACAGCAACGCACCTATAACATCTATGGTGTTAACAGTCTACGGTCGTTTCGAACAGTCAGTAGAGCCATGTTCTTGTTCGATACCTAACGCTATGAAATATCAGACGGTTTGGCGGGGCGTCTAGTAATAATATAACATCAAGTATTACGTTATCACCTCTGTGGTCTAGCGTTCCAACGCCGGACTTGACTTCTTGAGGTCCCGGGTTTAATATCCGGTTCGGGCAACTGAAATGTGTATTTTCAATGTTCTAATAAAAATAACGTTTATAACTGGGGGCGCAAGAAGGCGGTTCCTATGCTTTCAAAGCGCCGCCAATGCGGGGCTGCCAGGGGGAGTCGGGGACTTTCCTCGACCAGCACGGCCTCGCACGCCTGGGGGGCGACGGCGACTTCAATAGCCGGAGTCTCTCTTCTTTCAGCGCGGGAGGAGGCCCAGTAAGGATCGGACAGTAGCCGCGGAGCGAGATGGCGAATGCTAATGCGACCTCATCTCGCTCTTAGCCGGGCGGCAGGAAGGTCATTGTGAGGTTTTTAGTCGGTTCGAGTCCGATATAACCCGCTGTTCTTTCCCGAGAGCGGTGGGTATCCGGGTACACACATAAAAAAAATGCCCGGTTGGCGATAGGCTTGCCAGCTATCTTTGTAGAACTTAGTATATTCGGTTAGTCATGGGTTCTTTGGTCGTACCGCTGCCGACCACTTCAGGGATTAATAGGCATTAAGACACTTACTTGCTTATCCAAAATCAAAAACGAATAGATATTTTAATTAGATTTCAAAGTTTGTGTAGCCATTCGTATTTCCATATAACTAAGCGAGGTAGCTTTCCAACTAACATTGCAAACAGTGCCGGCAAGCACTAATGACTTCATCGGGTTTCGAGCTAAATACTAAAGTTAGGATGTATCGTCAACGTACCTGTACCTAAATCTACGTAATAACTAGTGAGCTTCTAGGTAAGATCATTAAGGAAATGAATACAATTCATTTGTGCTAAGATATAATTAAACTGTAGCAAAGCTTTTCCTCGTGTTGGTCCGGGCTCCTTTACAGAATAGAGCATCTGCCTTCCTGCCAGGCAGCTAGTAAAAGGTGAGCCTATCTCAAACCATGACATCCTACTAGGTTGGTACCGCCGCCTTACCTATTCTTGCCGCTATAACGTCAATGCTTGCCGTAGACGTATTCTGTTTCAGAGTGTATGGTAGCCGGTTAACTTACTTTTGCTCGAGGCCTAACATCCCATCCTCAGGTTGGTAATGCACCATTACCACCTTTGGTGTCTCTCAGTGACGTGAATGTCTTATCGTCAGGAAATCCGTTGCTGCATAGCTACAATGAAACAACTTCAAATTTAATACAAATTGAATTGGTTACTCAAACTACACTAATAAAAAGTGATCCCAAGTCGTTATATCTGTGATTTCTGAAGTACAAAACTAACGAAAAACTGTGAGTGTGTGTATTAGTACACACATAAGAAGTGAAACTTCTTAATGACATATTTTTATTGGAGCGTAACATAAATGACACTTCATTTTTTTATTTGTCCTACCTTTTTTCAAGCTACCTCGTAGAACGCGGTATGAAATTCGGCGATAACATACAGTGGGTTTGTGAAGGTCAATTAAAGTGACAGACAAATGTGACCCCAAATTTCTCTCATATGGTTTATGATGTATCGCCTTAAGCACAGGAACTCTAGTTAAACTTATTTAAATATTATGGAAATTCACCACCTACCAATATAGCTATTAATAAAGTGCTAATACGTCACATATAGACTTAAAACTTTAATAAATCATAAATCTATTCAATTAATTTGAACTATGTATCTTTGCAAGATGCAAGATTTTGCAAGAAGAAGATGCAAGAGAACGAAAGTAACCGACATAGTTCAGAGGGTTAGCAAGTTGAAGTGGCAATGGGCAGGCCACATTGCTCGCAGAACCAACAACCGCTGGGGAAGAAAGGTTCTCGAGGGGCGGCCGGAGGACGTATTGTTGGACGACCTCCCACCCGGTGGACTGATGACCTGGTCAAAGTCGCGGGGAGTAGCTGGATACAAGCGCCTGGTGACCGTGACTGGTGGCGCTCTTTGGGAGAGGCCTATGTCCAGCAGTGGACGTCCTCCGGCTGATGATTATGATGATGATGATGATGTATCTTTGAAATTGCTTAACAAATACTGAGCTTGCATTTCAGTGAAATACCAACTTTAAACTTTGTTTTGTATTTGGTGTCTATAGTGTGAGATAATTATTATCATGTTATGAAAAAGGAATCTCATTAATAAAAAAATCACCTCAGTGGTCGAGCGGTCCGAGTGTTGGACTTGACGGCATAAAGTCTCCAATTTTCTAATAAAAAAATTGGATTTATGGATTTTTCCAATTTTCTAATAAAAAAAATGTTGGTAGGGATCGGAAACGTGCCCGGTTGGCGATAGGCTTGCCACCTATCACATTATGGGACTTAGTATCTTCGGCTAATCGTGGGTGCCCTGGTTGTGCCTCTGCCTACCTCTTCGGGGATATGGGCGTGAAGATACTTTCATTAATAAAAAAAAAATGAATTTCTGTTCATTAGTCTAGCTCGAGAAACTGAAGAACAGCTGGTCAATTATTACTAATTTAGGTTTGGTTTAGCTAGTTATATAATAAAACATATAGTTTGTCACATTGCTTAGATTAATTATAAAGTAAGTTAATTAAACCGTCCGTCATTATTCCCATAACAAAAGCTCCAAATATGACAAAAAGTGAATATTACCTAAGGGCCGACTTCAAAACCACGCCATCCAGTGTTACGGGTACCTTGGGACAGGGAGGGCCTAATGAGTTTAGAAGTCGAACAAAATGACAAAATTGAAGATTTATTACGTTTTTTACATTAAGTAATATGTTCTACCAAATGCCCACGATAAAGTGTAATTAGTAGGTATTATTTTCGTTAGCCAATGTAAAGTACTTGTATTTAAACTATGAAGCACCCCACAGTTTGAACACAAGGTCGGTCTAGTTTTCTAATTATTTTTTCTATGGCGTAACGCTCGCTGACTGCAATCCAAGAAAGAGTGGTATTGATATAAAAGTGCATTAGTTCAAATGAAAATAGAAAGCTCCTCTGATTTGGTCCTGTGAGAAGAATGACTTATAATATAGTGCAAAACCCAGGTATTATCCGAAGGTGGTGTCAAGAGTCTCCGAAACGGGCGTGTCTGTATGAAAAGGGTAATGAATATGGAGGAAGCTGGGCAGGTTTGCAAGGATCGTAATATTTGTCACGCGATACTCTCTGTCAAGCTATTGTGGGACTTGGCTTAACCTATTATGATGATATGTTTGTATGTTATTATATTACGGTCAACTTTTAGTCGTAGGAAAATTACTTGTATTTTTATGTCTGTTAATCAATTACCGTCAGTTATTAAAATAGCTAGAAATCAGTATTGCAATTGAGATCCTTTTAGGAACGGATAAGTAGATAGTATTATTCTGCTTATGTTCACGGTAAGAAATTATTTTCCAGGTCTGAAATAATAAATTTACCCCCTTATAAAATGCTGCACAGCAGCTAACCCGGTTTAGTACCACCACTATATTTATTCCTACCTCCATAGAGTCAATGCTTGCCATTCCTGTGTTTCTGTCCAAATGATAGAGTAGGCTATTACTTTCACAAGTGGCCTAAGGTTCCTGCCACGAGATAGCGGCGCACTAGTGACAGCTACAGTGTTTATAACTGACGGTTCTCTCTAAATGTCAGAACAGCTAAATGCTACTTTAGATGACAAAAAATATAACGGCATTATTTACGGGTTTCTTATTCAAATCATAAGTAACAGCACAATTGTTTTTCTGCATTATCACCACTCTAAACGCGACAAACAGAGTAAACATTTTTCTATATTTTCGCAATATACTTTCTCGTAAATATAAAGCTGTTGCAGCTTTGCCCCAAAATTCTTTTACTTAGGAAGAAATATCCATACTACAAGTCTTAATAAAGATACAAAAACTGGAACAGCAACAAGAATATTTACATAATGACAAAGTAAATCTGCTACCAGTATATGTACGTAGGCCATTTACTATATTTCGGGAAAATAAAAATCCAGAGATGTTTCTCTTCAAGGGTATGCCAAAAAAGAACAAAGATATTACAATCGCTAGTTTACAAATTCAGACAAACAATTTTAGAACAGTAGAAGATAAAGTATCTTCACGCCTATATCCTAACAGAAGTGCCTACTTCGTTACTTAATTTTCTAAAAAATGTTGTTGGTAGGTACGTCTGCCTAGACGTACCTACCAACTACATTTTTTAGAAAATTGAAAACACATTTATCTTATGCTCACCCCGCGAATTGAATCCGGGACCTCTAGAGTCTAATGCCTGACCACAAAAGGGACTTAACCGTGAGTGGATAGTTAAAACGTTAAACGGCAAAAAACATTTAACTTTATTTACCTATATGTATTTCAAGGTCGAGGTAAGGTTTCAAGGCCTAATAACAACCATTCATCTATGTAAAAATTAACGTTATAGCTTTAAAACGTCTGCCTAGACGTACCTACCAACTACATTTTTTAGAAAATTGAAAACACATTTATCTTATGCTCACCCCGCGAATTGAATCCGGGACCTCTAGAGTCTAATGCCTGACCACAAAAGGGACTTAACCGTGAGTGGATAGTTAAAACGTTAAACGGCAAAAAACATTTAACTTTATTTACCTATATGTATTTCAAGGTCGAGGTAAGGTTTCAAGGCCTAATAACAACCATTCATCTATGTAAAAATTACCGTTATAGCTTTAAAATTTACGTTTCTACAAAATTCACAGACGGATCTCGATTGTTATGAAACCAACAACATTGATATGAAACCAACTGTAAGGCACCAGTTTTCACAAAAGAGAATAACTAAATAAAAAAGGTATTACTCGTAAACAAAACACATACACATTGAGAAACTCCACCTGTTTTTGTTTCTTGTTTTTGTTTTTAAAATCGAATAGTATGACTACTTGAGGGTTTATTAATGATTTAGGCGATATTAAAAAAAAATATTGCAATAAAAACGCGCATGTAAATGGCAGTCTTCATCTCCATGACATAGCATATAAGCTCCTAGAAAACCGGTTAAGGGGCCATATACGCTAAAATACGTCAGCAGTTTACTGTTTTTTTTCATACAAAGCAATCATGGATCTTGCTGACAAAAATACACAAGATTAACATGAATATGCTTTACTAGACTAGTGTTTTCAAAACACGATTCATTTCACTTTGCTCGATAGAAACTCTATTCTCCAACTCGGACTCGTCCATGAATGGTTCTGTAGCAGCAAATTTTGTAATATAATTATTGTTTTTTCAGTTCATTATTCTTATAATTCATATGTAAACTATACAGTCGTTACAGTTTATGTCACTTCTGCAAATTGTGCGATCCTAAACTCCACAGCGCTATCTCTTAACAGTTAAGTATAACTTTTTGAAGAGTAGGTACCTATTAGAAAAAAAAACTACTTACTAGATCTTGTTCAAACCAATTTTCATTGATAGCTTACATCGTAATATATATTTTTAAGTTTTACAGTTTAGAAGTTACAGGTATCCATACATACTTACCACTTTGGAAGTGCCTCTCGCGCAAACAATTCATTTGAAAAAATATGCAGGAACCTCAATATCATTTTAAAGGACCTATCTATATACCCAACACTGATGGATTTGATTAAAAATAAATTGAGCTTGAGTTCAAAGTTTGAGGAACCAATCCAAATTTTACAAGTATTTTTCTATTTTTGTATAAAAATCTTAATGCGGTAAAAAGAATACATATACATCTTGGTAAGCCAAGTTTCAGTAGCATAGCTCTTACAGTCCAAATTGACTGTGACATACAGATGGACAGACAGGCAGACAAGACGAATATATAAGGGTTCCGTTTTTTAGCCTTTGGCTACGGAATCCTAAAATATGAATCCCCATTTCGTCTAGTTATCTTATCATTTCTGAACGAAAGGAACAATTTTGCTAATTCTTTTTTTGTTGTGATAGTTAATGTCAGGGAAAGGTTTTTATTAGAAAGAAGAACCGGGAAAATTGTAGTAAAAATGGGAAAAAATAGTATTTACTTATAGTTGTACTATTTAAATTATGCGCTTCGGCTATATTCCTCAAGCTTCGGAAATCCGAAAGTATTTTAAAGATATATCTATATTCTCTATAGATTATTATTACATAATTAACAAAGAACTCGCTTAAATTTAGATTATGTCAGCCAATTTAAAAATAAAAGTATAAAGTGTAAAAAATGTAAAGCCGAAGCGCGTAATTTAAATAGTTGTACTATAATATGTTGTTAATGGTAACGTAATGTAAAATGAAGTATGTTAAAAAATAACGTCCCTCAGAATTGTCTCTATTTTTGTTTACTACTAAAAGCGAAGGGATACATACAGTTTTAACAATAGAAAGAGTAATTCTGGAGAAAGGTATAATTAGTACAGGTTTTGTGTAAATATAATCAACATGTCGGAAATAGTTAAGCAAAACAATCTTTTTATTTTACATACATATACATATCTTCAGGCCAGGTCCCTTACGAGGTAGCAGAGTATCGAATGCCAAATGTCACGATTCTTGCAGATCTTTCTGTCTTTCTCCATATTAATTACCCTTTTTATACAATGAAATTCGGAGACTCTTCAACCTCGCATAATGGCCTAGCAATTTCTATTTTAGACATCTTCAAAAAGTTTAAATAGTATTTATTTACATTTGATTATTCGCCTCTGTGGTGTAGCGGCCAAAGTGTTGGACTTGACTTCGTGAGGTCTCGGGTTCGAATACCGGGTCAGGCAACAAAAAAGAAAATTTATTTTTTTCCAATTTCCTTAAAAACATTGCTAGGCATTAGATATGAGCCCGGTTGGTGATAGGCTTGCCACCTACCACATTGTGGGACTTAGTGTCTTCGGTTAGTCGTGGGTGCCCTAGTGGTGCCTCTGCCTACACCTTCGGGAATATGGGCGTGAATATACTTACTTACTTTTACTTTATTAATATTTGAAAGATAACTTAAATTTACAAACATGTTATAATGCAAACGTTTTTTTTTTTGTAATTAGTAAGATTTTGTATTTACGTAGCTTTTGCTTTTGTTAGATACGTAGGTGCGCTGGTTGTACCTCTGCCTACCTTTTCGGGGTATAGGAGTGAAGATACTTACTTACTTTTACTTTACGGAGTTTTTTTTTATTTTAAAGTTTATTTTTGTGGTTGAAATTTGAATTCGAAAGATTTATCACTGAAGTAAGCCCGGACCAGTTTGGTATATATATAGAATTCGACAATGTACACAGAGACACCTACGCGAGTTTGTTAAAATGTTAATTTTCCAATTTAATTCAGTTTTTATACGACAATTACTCGAAAATTTAACCATTTCAGAAATATATTACAACATTACTTAATCCTATCTTTGATAATAATTCCACGTTTCGGGATCTTAAACGGGATTTCTCATTTATTTTTCTTTTAACAATCCAGCCCTAAGTATACAAGCCTAAAAAATACAATGATATACTTCGAGAAGCAGGGTAATATTTATCCATGTAATAGCGACATTTGAGTGCTGATTTATAAAATCTTTCCTATAATATCGTGATACGATCATGCTGTTTATCGTTGGTTTTAACAATTAAATAGACCTCGATTTAGACGAGAAACGTAGGTATGTACGAATCTGTTTCGAAATATTACTTTCATTGTATATTTTACGTATATTTCGCGACAGCTAAAAAGTATCTTCACGCCCATATCCCCGAAGTGTTAGGCAGAAGCACAACCAGGGTACCCACGACTAGCCGAATACACTAAGTCCTACAATAGGGAGCAAGCCTATCACATTGTTGGCGTGACTTGCAATCAGCCTTGCAATAAGCTTTGTCATGAAAGTGGTATGCTTGTCACTTTGATTTATCCGCCAACAAATATTATGTCAAATGAGTTTGACAACTGAAATCTAATTTCGCTTTTGTGACACACATTAAAATTTTCAAGCTCAAGTTGGCACTTATTTAGAGTCAATAGGTCTATCTTATCTCAGGAACTCTGACTATTTATTCCTTTTATAACTATATATTAATATGTGATGCCAAAACTTTGACCAATTTTGCGAAAATTGTGCGGACGCAGGAGCATAAAATTTGGCACACTTATAGTTTATGTGTAGGAGAAGTGCAGAACGCTAATATTTTTCAATAATAATCATCTTTGATGCTTATAAAGTACATTAAATTAATAAATAAAACATTACCCACACTACCATGCATTTGACACACACAAACGAATATATTGATGATAACGATAAAAGATCACGGATAGCAACGATAAAAGATCACGGATAGCGCACTAAAAAGTTTGGAAACAAAGTAGTTGGTCTTGAGAAATGAAGATGACGTTCTTATCAACTAGATATTAAAATTCATTATGGTCGAATTTAGACCAATGGACGACCACTAGTAACATAAAAAAATGTGTTTAGCAAAGTGGTACTGATGACGGTACAGTTGGGAAGAAATGGCATTGTATTAAATAAAGATCTGAGAGTTAACCCTCTACGAATTTAGTAGCGCAATAAAGAAGGTTTCTTTGCAGAAAAAATACGTGACCAAAATGCACGGCCGAACAAAGTTTGAAATAGATCTGTACATTTTGTCCCCAAAAGACTTCAATTTATAAGACTGTATACAAATATATAAATTTATTAAAAATGTGATCGTTTTAGCAAGAAACCGGGTTGTAGATTTATTTTATATTTTTAAATTAGAAGAGTTGCTGTGGTCTAAAGGTCCAGGTGTTGGATTTGACTTCACGAGGTATTCGGTACAGATTCGATTACCAGATCGGGTCTTCGGCTAGTCGTGGGTGCCCTGCCTCTGTTTACATTCCTCTGTTTACATACATCGGGGATATTATGGGTGTGAAGATCCTTTTTTGAGTTATTTTAAAAGAAGATTTTTTTTAAGTTCAAGAAGAAAGAAAAAGAAAGTTTTTAGTTGGCGTTACCAAAAATGCTCCGAGAAGTCAATAGTCGAAATTTTAAGCATAACCGCACTTTCTTAGATTTGTTAAAAGTACATTCACGTCCTATCCCGTATACCCCCTTACTATAAATGAAGAGATATGACCACCAGGATTAATCGAAGTTACTTAATTCCACACTGTCATGAGTGGTAAACTTATCGCCAATTTTACCCAGTCCCAGGCAGTGATGTGTTTCAAAATTGAAAAAAGATTATAAAAAAACAACTTATTTGGAGTTCGAAGACCCGAGTATTAAAGCCGAGACCTTACGCAAGCATGTGTCAATACCAACACCGGACTGGGACATGAGCGCGATTACTTTTTTGCAAATAATTTTAAAATTTTTGAAAAAAATGTTATTGGTTATTTGTAGAGATGTACCGATCATGACTTTGGCCGACTAGCCGACTACCCGATTAATCGGCTACAAAGACACCGACTAATCGGCCTAGCCGATAACGGGTTCGGGGATTTCCCTGATGTTTCGCGCGCAATAGTTCGCAAAAAAGTAAGGCCAAGACAAAAAATGTCGATATTTTAATATGTATAGGTCACATACTGTTCTTAAGTTTTTTTTTTCATTTAAAAATCGTTACAGCTAGACTAATTATTGTTCACTTAGAAATTAAATTTTTCCTTATTTTACTCATATTTAATACAGTACGTACATTATAGTGGTCTGACACTATATTTTACTACTGCTTAATAAACACCAATTTCATAGAAACTTTTTATTTTGAAGTCGGAAATGGTAGACTGTTTATTGTGATAAAAATAATTTATTTTTATTAGATTACCAAAGGAAAATTAAATTGATTTAAGACTGATTCTATATTAAAAATAATGATTAAAGAACAATTTTAATTTAATTCACCTGTGCATATTTTATATCGAGATAAATACCTACAAAACTAGAAGCTGGTAGTCGGTGCTTTTAGCCGACTATTCGACGACTAGTCGCCGACTAGCAAAGTTGCCGAATAGTCGTATAGTACATCTCTAGTTGTTTGCGTTATGAAGTTTTTAAATAAAAACTGAGTTTTCATTATGTTTTATTGAGAATTTTTGTACTTTTGTGTCTGTCTCTTTTTATTATTGTTATTTATTTATTTGTTTTGTAATTTAAATTGTGAACACAAATTACAAACTAATTTGTAAACTGTTTGGAGGAGGTGTCTGAGATGAATAAACACAGCGGTTCGACGAACTCCTTTGATCTCGCTTAGCGGGAAATTGTCATTGGTTTTACTGACGAACAGGATAAATATTACGTAAACCTGAAATAAGTAACACATACTTTATATGCACAGGATTACTCACTTTGGGGTAATTAAGCTACCATAAATAATAATGAAAAAAACATTTCGCCCCAGACAGGATTTGAACCTGTAACCTTTCGTCTCAAGCCGACGAATGCTCTAACAATTTGAGCTTGTGTGGATTTAAGTCCCATGGCGAAATTTTTGATTCCTTTCTTACCCGTAAACGCGGGTGCTTATGTCCTGTAGAATAGATACACAGTTAAGTACTTAACAGGACGTGAGGGGTTCAGGCTTAATGCCAGTGGCCAAGAACAATACTTAGGTTTTATAGATTTAAGGTTAAAGGCTTAAGGATGTAATATCTGCAACTCTCGGTATTGAGAGGTCTAGAAATTACTACATCGACATCTGCAAAGTTCAAGCAAAACTTCAATGCCCTTCTGAAGTAGTTAACAAATCTACTCACAAGAACTTATTTAGAGATATACAGGGTTACTTTGAAAGGACCAGCCAAATTTTAATATAAGTGGGTAAAGGCCTAAATGGTAATACCACTACATAGTATAAAACAAAGTCGCTTCCTCTGTCCCTATTTCTTTTTGTATGCTATGATTAAATCTTGAAAACTACGCAACGGATCTTGATACGGTTTTTTTAGATATAAAGTGTTTAAAGAGGAAGGTTTATACGTATTTTATACCCGTGCAAAGCCGGGGCGGGCCGCTAGTTGTAAGTATAATTGGCAGATTTTATATTTACTTTTGTAAACATTTATTCAAAAAAGTATAAAACTTGCTTCACTTGTTGTCACGCTAAGTCGTACCCAGTACGAGTCATCACGTCACTAGTCTGCGAACGTGACTGCTGCCGGTGGGAACTATTTTTATGCCTTTTTTTAAGTTGTAAATAGGCATCTTATATATTATGTCATATGAAAATTAAGTAAACATTGTTATCGATTCCGAAACGTTTCTCAAAATTTGGCTGGTACTTAAGATGTTACCCTGTATAAATATATTATAAGGCGGGGATCTGTGCCAGGAAGTGAGGAAGGGTTCCGCTTTCTAGCTCCTTTGTTATTCGTTCTTACATGTACTTTTTCTCTTTGCTTGGGTATTACTAATACTGTAATAATTATACTATGTAGGTATATATTACAAAGATGAATATTGAAGTTTTAAAAAACACGTAAACTTTTCATTTTTAAATACTAGTAGCATATAGCTTGTTTTTCTTACCTTTTGCACGTTCATAAATGTCTTGTTTGTGACATATTAAAAAGGAAAGATAATTAATATACTTAATTGTTACAACAAATATATTAAAACAGAATATTTGTTTCACTCGATTGTACCTGCGCCAGACTACAGAAAAAACGTCGCGCAAGGCTCATTTGAGTTTTGCGCGAGCAGTAAGTACCTACATGGGATTTATATATAAGTTCTTATATATATATGTAACGTATTTATTCTGGTATTATTTTAAATATTTACTTAAATTGTGATATTTTTATAATACTGAAAGATAAACAAGCAGGTGGATTTCCTGATGGTAAGAAATTCACACCGCCTAGAGACACCAAAGGTGGAAATGTTGCGTTGCCAACCTGAGGCGGGACGTTAGACCTCAAGCAAAAATAAGTTTAACGGCCACTTTACCCTCCGAGCCGGAACACGTCAACGGCAAGTATTGAAGTTATAACTGAATAGGTAAGGTCACTGCCGGATTGGCACCACTGTGCCAATGTGGGCGATCGCTGCAAAACTCTACCACCTGGTTGGATATCACAGTATTAGTTACGGTAAGCCTATGCTCGTTTTTTACGAGCTGCCTGGCACAAATGCAGATGGTCTATCCTGCTAAGGACCCTGGACCAATATGGGTATATTATATTATTATATTATATTTATTATTTAGAGTGTTACCTATTATATTAAATTATATCACGTTGTATATCGGTTTGTAATTATCAGTCAAGTGTTTAATTAATCTAATCGTTTTGACAAAAACTAATTGCTGCTACTGATATTAGTAGTTTAATTTTATCGGAATATTCGCTTGAATGTTATAACAGATGCAAAATAAGCCATTATTTTGCTAATTCCGCGTAAGCAGTGTAACTGTTGTGGCAAATAATTATTGTGACACGAGTCTCGCGTGTCGTCGTTTGAACGGTACGGTAGATTTTTTTGAGGATGCCTCGGTGTGGAGGCGAAATGTACGTCGAGTGCGATTTGGTGTTCTCTTCGACAAAGTTGGCGAAGGACGTGACAAGTGGTTTTGTTTCCCGTGTTCGGACTCTATTTGTGATCTCGTCGCGGAGGTGGGAACTTTAGGTAGGGTTGTCACATGTAAAGAACGTGACAATTTATATTTCCGAGCTCTTCCTTTATTCGTGTTCTGGTCGCGGAGGTGGGTGGTGGGAATGTCAGTTAGGCTTGTCACATTCTGGGTCACTTGGAAGATTATTTGCCACAACAGTTACACTGCTTACGCGGAATTAGCAAAATAAAGGCTTATTTTACATCTGTTATAATGGATTTCCGCAAAGTAACGCCTGATTCAATAAAATATCTTGAATGTTATGTTGACCGATAAAAGAAGTGTTGATGTTGACTAAGAATGTATATAAATATGGTGCTAAAGGCATAAAGGCGGTACTCCGCAGTCTTCGTTCAATTTTGAAGCAATAATTACATATCGCTAAAAGCGCTTATTGATTGCTTTCATTAATTTATTTATTTAGTTTTGATAATGTTAAGATAACCAACAAAAAGCTTTATGTTATACTGTCAAGAGAATGAAAATTCTTTTGATAAGTACCTATATTAATTTTAGAATTATTAACTTAGTCTTTACTTATGTCTAGACAATATCTTTAGAGACTTAACAAGAAAAGACCTGACCCAAAAGTTATGTGATTTTGTTATGCTTGTTTAATAAAGCACTTACAATAAAAAAATAATGCCTGAAAAAAATTGTATCAAGTAAAATAATAAGCTAAAATAGTATCAGTTACCTCAGCTTTCACACAAAAATATTCACACACACACACAAACACAGAAAGTGGAGAGTGAGAAAGATAGAGATGGTGAGGGGATTAAAACTTATGTCACCCTTATTTGGCCATCGGAAGTTAAAAAAATCTTATAATAATACAAAAAAGCATTAATGTATTCCAATTTGCGTTTCAATGTTAGTAAACGCCTGAACCCAGCACCGGAGGACGTAGTGTTGGACGACCTCCCACCCGGTGGACTGATGATCTGCTCAAAGTCGCGGAAAGTCGCTGGTTACAAGCGGCTGGTGACCGTGACTTGTGACGCTCTTTGGGTAAGCCTATGTCCAGCAGTGGACGTCCTCCGGCTGATGATGATGATGAACCCAGAAATATCAGTGTTCATACAAAAGGTTTGGATTCGATTCCCGAAAATGAGAGGCATTTATGTGATAAACATTTAGATGTCTGCATTTTTGGGTCTGAATGTTTTGGTTCTGTATTGCTATGCATGATAATTGTTTACTAATAGCATTAACAGAAGCATATAACTTCCTTCCTTTGAGGATTTAATTTGTGTAAGTAGTACACGGATATTTATGATATATATTAGTAGATATTAAATGGGATTTACGAAAAAACAAACAATTATTTTAAGCTTAACCGAAGGTCAAAGTACCTCCAACATATTCCTTCTTACTAATAAATACAGAATAAAGTACTCCAAGGTTCAACCTTGCATTGAAGACTTTACTACAATGTGATACAGACTATTATATTAACTTAATTCTACTCCTACATTAGTCCATGCTTATGGATAAGACGGATAACCCGTAATTTTACTATTATTATTTTACTATTATTGTTATACGGTATTTTGTGTAAATGTAGACAGAGCATACTTACTTTTTTTGCTCGAGGCCTAACTTCCCGTAATAAAGTTGGCAAAACACCATTACCAGCGTTGATGTCTCTAGGCGGCGTGAATTTCTTACCATCAATTTCTTACGTCTGTTTCCCTTCCATACGAAGGTTTCAGGCTCTTACATTTTCAAAAGTGTTCTAATAACAATATGGAATCCATGTGCAAGTACATTATTTATGTGACTAGTTGTACCATATTATGCAAACTAATAGAAACTAAACAAAAACTAATTTAATCGACCAATATCATCTACGTTCATTGCATATTATTTTACTGTTATTGGTAATATTAATGGGTTTTAGGTAATAACAAAGTATTTATGGGTAACACTACAATCCGATAAAATTTTATTTCCACTTTTCCACTACTATTTCACAAATATGTGCAGGTATTGCCACGTAATATGCATTATTATAATGTCATTATTAAGTAAGACATACGGAGGTGAAATTACAATCCATTTTGATCCAAAAGATGTTATTTCTTTAGTAAAAGGATTCGCTAATTTAAATACATTTAAAAATCCACCTTATGAAAAAAAAACACAGCTTAGAAATTCTTATAATAATCCTTATCATCCTGAAGACGATTTTGATGTTAAATTAGGTTGGGATCTGGAAACGAAAAGTAAAGAAAAAAATAATTATTTCATTAATATTAAACAAGAAGAGAAAAATATATTAAAATTAGATGACAAAATGGAGCAAGAAAATTTGGAGTTTTTGAGTAAGGAAGATGATGTGAGTAGAGATCGTTTGGATTATACAAAATAAAATAAATACATTTCCGGACTATTTTTCATCCAAGATAACCTAAGTAGCCTGTATGGGACTAAATATTATCTGTATATATAAAAGTAAGTCGTGTTCGTTACATTATTAAACTAAAGAAGAGCTGAAGCGATTTTGCTGAAAATTGTCGAGGAAGCTTTGAACTAGAAGAAGGAAATAGTACATTTTTTATTCCCGTTCGACTGCGAGAAAACCAAGAAAAAGAACGTTTTTTTTTCATAAAAACTGAACAGGTGGAATGAAGTTCATCGGAACAGCTAGTATTACACAAATGTACGATGTTTTATCTACTAAAAACACCTTATTTTAAACTTAAGTATTATTATTTTTGATAACAGATGTCATAAATTATTACAAAAATATTCACATGTAATTGGTCACATTTACTCGTGTTGGTCCAGGTTCCATTGTAGAGTAGACCACCTGCCTTCTTGTCAGGCAGCTCGTAAAAGGCGAGCATAGGTACTACTTCTACTACTAACAGCGTGACTTCTGACTACGTGGTAGAGTCTCGCAGCGACTTACGCGGATGGATACCACCGACTTACCTATTCCTACTGCCATAATGTCAGCGCTTGCCGCTGGCGTGTTCCGGTTCGCAGGATAAGGTAGCTGGTAAACTTAGGTACTTTTGCTCGTGGCCTAACATCCCCGGCATAAGGTTCACGTACTTCTAAACAAAGATTCTTGTGACGCGTCTATATAATTCTAAAAACTACCACCGTAGCGAAATGCGGCTACTCACTGAGAAGGTCCGGCGAAAGAAACTCAGCGGGCTTGTCTTTTTTCTTATAAAGATAACTTACAAAAGTATAATTTACGTAATATATAGTTTGTAGAAATTGATATGAGGAGCAATTAATCCCAAGCATTTCTGTCTTCTGAATATTCTAAAATATTATAATAATCTTCACCATACAACTTAACTCATTTTCTAAATTTATTAAATGGTAATACTTTAATATGCTCGGGTATTGAATGAGTATATTATAATCTATATATATAAAAATCAATTGCTGTTCGTTAGTCTCGCTAAAACTCGAGAACGGCTGGACCGATTTGCCTCCTTTTGGTTTTGAATTATTTGAAGAAGTCCAGGGAAGGTTTAAAAGGTGAGAAATAAGGAAAACTGCGAGGAAACTAGGAAAACCAACATTTAAAATTTTCCCATACAAACGGAGCGGGGGGAACGAGGTTCGCCGGGACAGCTAGTCTATTATATATTGTTAGTAACAAAACACATATTTGTGTGAAATGTAAAATGCAATTAAAAAAGTAAGTTTTATTTCCATATTGATATTATTGTACCTACGTAGTAAGAATAAAAAATCTCAAAATGCAAAATGCATTTGAAAACTTTGTGTCAATCTATCAGTCAGATCATAATATCTACTATGTAAAATTCTCGTGTCACGGTGTACCTGATTGAACGCCTCCGAAACGGGTTGACCGATTTTCATGAAATTTTGTGAGCATATTGAGTAGGTCTGAGATTCGGCCAATAGTTATTTTTCATGTCCCTAAGTGATGAGTGTACCTCACCCCATTTTTTTACTAAAATCACATTAAA
>NJDD01003636.1:0-37712 GCA_002245505.1 Calephelis nemesis | reverse complement strand
ATCTACGCGTTCTGAGAAAAGAGTCTCGACAGACTGACGGACGGACGACAAAGTGGTCATTTAAGGGTTCCTTTTTTTGCTTAAACCGTAGAAAATGAACCGTAGAAATGGCTTTTGACAGTTGGTATCCTGTATTCTATTCTTTTTTATTTTCTTTTTATGTTATAGGAAGGCAAACAAGCAGACGGATTTCCTGATGGTAAGAAATTCACGCCGCCTAGAGACAACAAAGTTGGTAATGGTGCGTTGCCAACCTGAGGTCGGGATATTAGGCCTCGAGCAAAAGTAAGTTTACCGTTTACACTCCGAACCGGAACACGTCATGACGTTATGGCGGCAGGAATAGGTAAGGCGGTGGTACCAATCCGGGTGGATTTACTACGGAGAAAATGTTTTTTAATACAAGAGAAGTAAAAAGGCATAAAAGGTGAGCTTATTTCTTACTTCAGAAATTTCTTCCAGGCTATCAAAACTGAAGCTGTAAAAATAAAATTTAAGGCATAGTGTACAAAAACAGATAATAGCTATCCTTAGAAAAAACCACACATAAATGTTATAATTAAATAATATGTAAAAATAAATAGGGACAGTTAACATTACTAATGGTCGCTCATTGGTCGAAACTCAACCATAACACATTTTAATTATAAGTTATTTAATATAGATTATCAAAATATAATTTTCAAACATTATTAAGGTCTATTGTTAATTATCTTTCTGATAAAAACGTCATTCTCATTTATCTTGACCAACTAGCTTTGTTTTCCAAGCATTATGAATATAGTTTGTGCGCCATCTGTGATCTAAAGTTATCAATATTTTTGTTTGTGTGTGTCAAATATATAGTAGTGTGTGTAATGTTTGATTATTGACTTTCATTAGCATTATTATTGCAAAACATTATCGTTCTGCACTTCTCCTAGATAATATCACAACATAGTACAAAACAAAGTCGATGTCTCTGTCCCTATGTCTCTTTGTATGATTAAATCTTCAAAATACCGAAACGGATTTTGATGGGGTTTTTTAATACATAAAGTGATTGAAGAGGAAAGTTTATGTATATTTTATGCCCGTGCGAAGCCAGGGTGGGCCGCTAGTAAGCTATAAGTTGCAAGTGCCAAATTTAATGTTCCTCCGTCCGCGTAATTTTCGTAAAAATAGGTCCAAAGTTTTTTGCTTCACGTATAAATATTATGATTGAAAATACCTTTGTAAGATATACGAGGTTGTTATGATGTTTAATGGAAACAAGAAAGGAGAATTTTTATTATTTGTAGATAAAAACCAAAGTATAAAAGGTATCTTCACGCTCATATCCCTGAAGATGTAGGCAGAGGCACAACCAGGGCACCCACGACTAGCCAAACACACTAAGTCCCACAGTGTGATAAGTGGCAAGCCTATCGCCAACCGACACTAATCCAATTTTTGTTATTTAAAAATTGGAAAAACCAATTTTTTTTTAGTTGCCAGACCTTTGAATCGAGCCCGGGACCTCATGCAGTCAAGTCCAACACCTGGACCGCTAGACTGCAGCGGTGAGAGAAAACTAACGTAAACTATTTTTAATATGATTTGTAGTCTACACACCTTACTGACCCAACTTGGAGTAACAAATCTTTCAAACTCTGACAATTTATATTGCCCCATACATTTACATAATATTCGCCACAAATCGTTCAAACTTCGACAACTTCAACTGTTGTTGGGAACTTACTTTCTTACAACAATGGTGTATAATTGGTAAGTTTTTTTATGTCATTAAAAGGCAAACAAGCAGACGGATTTCCTGTTGGTAAGACATTCACGCCGCCTAGAGACACCAAAGGTGGAAATGGTGCGTTGCCTGCCAGAGACCTACATCTTGGCTTCTAGCATAAGTCATTTTACAAGCTACCTTATCCTCTAAACCGGAACACGACAACACCAAGCACTGACGTTATGCATGCAGAAATAGGTAAGGCGGTGGTACAAATCCGGACGAGTCACCACAAAACCCTACTACCTAGTCAGTTGTCACGGTGCTAGTGATGGTAAGCCTATGCTCACGTTTTGCAAGTTGTTAAACAAGGAATATTATTGTTATATTAACAATAATATTCGATACGTTTTGGTGCGGGCTCCTTTCGGCAGGTAATTTTGTAAGAAATTTGTTATCACTTTTTAAGATACAGGCAATAGTAACTTCATAATTAATCCAGACCAGCTTTCATCAATAAGCCGTACGTCTACGACTTATTCTTTTTCCATTAACAATACATTGCTTGATTTGGTATGTTAAACCTATATATTATATATGTTAACTTATTACCATACTCTCCCGACATGATAGATCCCGTCTTTAAGGTAACAGGAACCATAAGGAGATTTATTAGGTTCGTGACTTTTGCTGAGTACTTGGGTTTCAACAATTACGCTTTAGTAATATACTGAGGTCCACTTGCACGTTCCTGGGTTAAATATTTAACACTGACAGTTTAACTCAATATTAAACGTAACCCTTGTATGTGCAAGTGGCCCTTAATGTAACGTAGTTTGGTGTCTTTTGGTTACTTAAGTGCGTTCGAGACGGTTGTGAAACGCCTTTTTATAATCGGTCCAACTGGTCACAAACTAATGTTTACAATTAGTGTTTACTTCCGTCTAATACCTCTATAGGTAGACACATATTGATAGCTTGAGCGTGACGTCGCATCTCGAATACTGTCACCGATGTATCACAAAAAAAAGTTGTAAAAGATCGTATGTACGTTGCAAATACACCTTTCAATAAAGGTAACCTTGGAGAAAACTTAATTTCCGTGTTCCATTTATTGAAGACGTTTTTAAAAGGTTGCAAACACGTCTTTCAAACAACGGAGGCTTTGGAGGAAACTTCGTTTCCATCTTCAAATTATTCATAAATTTGTGTTTAATCTCCGGTCCAGACGAATGCACACCAACGTTTACAACCCGTGTTTACAACCGTCTAGAACTCTATCATCTGTACTTTAAATATGGGCTTTGAGATATTTTTAATCTTCAAAAACATTAGAAAATTTTTTATTGTCAGAATTATGTCCTGATACGCCAGAAAATAAATGGCGCTACTATCCGGTTAAAACGTGAAATTTTGAAGGAAAAATACATAAATAATATGCATTTTTCATATTGCACGATTCCGAACTGTGACATGATTAATAACTTCTAGACAAAGAATAAGCTTTAAAAATGATATGGGACATCTCTTTCGTAACATATTTTATTTAAATGAGTTTTAAATGTATTAAATTTGTAACAATGTTTATTTCAACACTACATACGTATTTGGTAAATTGTTAGAGTCTCGTATAAGTTTATTTATAACTAACACCGTTATAGTTTTTGAAAATTGGTAATCAACGCCTGACTAACTGAAACTTTAACTTGTACTGAAAATTACTGTACTTGTTTGAAGTACCCGGCAAGTTACTTCACCACAGTAACTTATCGCCTACTAGCAGCCCGCTGCGGCTTTACACGGGTATAAAATATACACATAAACCTTCCTATTCAATCACTTTATCTATTGAAAAAACCGCATCAAAATCTGTTTCGTAGTTTTAAAATGTAACCCTACAAAGGGACATAGGGACGAAGGAAGCGACTTTGTTTTATACCCGTGTTGGTCCGGGCTCCTTTGTAGAATAGACCATCTGCCTTCCTTGCCAGGCAGCTCGTAAAAGGCGAGCGTAGGCTCACCGTCACAAGCACCATGACATCTGATTAGGTGGTAGAGTTTAGCAGCGACTCACCCGGTTTGGTACCACTGCCTTACCTATTCCTGCCGCCATAACGTCATGACGTGTTCCGGTTCGGAGGGTAAGGTAGCCGGTAAACTTATTTTTGCTCGAGGCCTAACATCCCGGCCTCAGGTTGGCAACGCACCATTACCACCTTTGGTGTCTCTAGGCGGCGTGAATTTCTTAACATCAGGAAATCCGTCTGCTTGTTTGCCTTCCAATATCATAAAAAAAAATATACTGTGAATTGATGATCTTGTTGGATCTATATGGAGATGGTCTATTTTACTCAGCAAAACCATGCAAGCACGGAAAAACAAGTTTTTTTTGTAGCAAGTAGTATATATATCCATTTATATATAAAATACATGACCTTCGAATAAGTGGAGTGAATTCCATAGAAGTTAGTCATTCACTGGTTACCAATTTTTAAAAACAGTATCGTTGTTAGTGATAAATAAACTTATGCGAACCTCCTACATACTACCACTTGTAAGATGTGTTAAAATAAACAACTTATGGTTTGAAAAAAAAGACAGTCTGTGCAGAACACACTAAAAAAAACTAATGAATGAAATACAACTGTGGGCTAATTAATTATAGTCCAGTTTACATTTCGACATTTACCCCTCTCCCGCTGCCGCTAGAACCTCTTTAAAAAGCGGAATAAAAAATATCCTGTAACCTTCAATGGAACATAAACTATCTACCATCTAAGTTTTGTTACAACTGGCTTAACAGATTTAGCGTTAATTGCGCTTATGTTGCAGACAGACAGAGAATAAAAATTGTGAAAATGCTCAAATATGTCCTGCTATCCTTTTCTTGTCCCCTGCACCCACTTTTTTAATATTGGCAATTGAGTTCACTTTTTTACAGTTTTTTTAAGTATAAATATGTTTTTTTATTTAAATGGTAAGAATAGAATTTGAATCTATATTCAAAACCTAAGCTTGTTTGAAAACATTTAATCGAGAGTCTAGACATATTGCTAAGAAAATTGGGACAAGGACGAAAATATAATCCGTTCATTTATTGCCGAAAATAATCATCGCATTAACCATATCACAGTTTTCTCAGATTATTCATTATCATTAGTAACGTACCTATTTAACATTAGCATAATATTTGTGTCTGCCCTGAGGTACAAATTTATTCATGGGCTTAACCGGCGTGCTTCAATACGTGGGCTGGAATTAAATAACTTCCAAAAGTAATAGAAACTACACCTACAACATTTCTGTACAAGTAAACATAACATCCCGGCCTCAGGTTGGCAACGTACCATTACCACCTTTGTGTCTCTAGGCGTCGTAAATTTCTTATCATCAGGAAATCCGTCTGCTTGTTTCACTTCCATTATCATAAAACAATCTTGTAGTTCATCAAAACCTCCGTGTTTCGCTAGGCATTATTAAAAGTTTCTATAAGTATATTATAATTTCATTGGTAACTAAGTACTCATTTTTTACATATTTTAGTCATGGAATGAAACATTTGTTCTTTGATCCGCTATGGATAAGCTAATCATTTTATATTATCGTAAAAAAACTGTTTATACATTAAAAATCTAGATCAAAAATTTGTTGTTACCTCTTAAATCAACACTTCTTTTTCTTTGTTAACTTATAGCATTATTTGTTACCTCATCAAGGCAAAATTACTTAAACTTATCGGGTTTTCAGTAATTGAGTGAAAAAGGGTCGACTTCGACGAGCTTACCTTTAAAGCTATGTTTAATCAAAATCAATAGCAACTTTGTATCCTTAATTAAAGTGAAAATACAAACCTAAGATTCTCCAGAAGCAATTTCTATCTAAATCGTCTATTTCTACTACGATAAGTCTGTATTGGAAGCTAACTGAATCAGAAAATAAATTAAATAACATTTTGTATTTTCACTAAAGCGTCTGAAGTCAATATTTTTTATTTTTACTTTCTGGATATACAAAAAAAAACTAGTTAACAAAGAATAATTCACACTTAACTTTTCTTTATAAAATAATATTTTTGCTCTAGTGCTTAAAGAAACTGTAATAACAACTTTAAGAAAGTTTTTTTTAAAATTTGGTTACAGCTTTAGATGATCAAGCTTGGTGGTCTTGACGACCAAAGACTAGCGGCGTGCGGTCATCATGCGCTTGACTAAAGATTCTTGACTTTTAAAGACTTGACTAAAGGGTTCACGCATTCACTGCACCAGTCACAGGGCCATCAGTTTATCATCAAAAGTTTATGGAAGAATAATTAAAAGGAGGATGCAGCGAATATGTGGAATGTAGTAAGAGACTCAAGGGGTTTTCAGGTCAGGAATAGTATATACGGATTAGGTGTGTTCGATCCGATACATGGTGAAACATGTGGCTGTGAGCCAGAAGGTTTTCTATGGGTTTGTGAATTTCGTAAAAACGTTTGACAAGGTTGTACGTAAGAAACTTTGGGACATTTCACCTGTTAATGGGACAGACGTATTCCTGCTGCGTGCTTTGCAGTCCCATGTATTAAGACAGCAAAACATTTATGCGGATAGACGGCAACATATTGCCTTGGTTTGTTTGATATTAATATTGGCGTCAAGCAGGCCTGCAGGCCAAGTTATGGGCACAGTGCTGAAACAAGGAGATGAATTTGTATATTTTGACAGTGAGTTTTAGGAGGTTTTGTGTACAGGAACCAGTATGAATGGAGCGCTGACTAATCTATTTCAAAGCGATTTTTTGAGCCAAAGTGGTAGACTTGTTTGGCATAATTCTGTGCTTATCCAAATGCTGTTGTAAGGAAGCAAGAGTTGTATATATGAAGAGTTTTCAGGTCAGGAATAGGATGTATAGATCAGGTGTTTTCGCTTTGCTACATCATTGCTAACCATCTGGCTGTGAGTCAGAAAGTTTCCTATGGATGTGTGTTTTGCATTGTATAAATTCAGATTCAAAAATATTAGCGGATGGACGGCAACATATAGCCTTAGTTTGATATTAACAGTAGTAAACAAGGCTGTGTGTAATCAGCACGCTTGTTCATCTTATATTTGGACAAATGCCTTCAAAGGTTATGGCAAGGTGCTGGAACAAGGGAATGAATTTGTATGTCTTGGCAGCACTTAAAGAAGGAATAGTAGGTAGGTGAAGGAGAGTACCTATGTACAGGGAATAGTATTTTTAAGCTATTTCAAAGAGAGGTTTTTGCATGATTCTGTACTTATTCCAACGTTGTTCTATGCAAATGAGAGTTAGGTATGTCAGAAAAAGCATGAAAGTGGTATAAACGCAGTCGAAATGAAAGACCTACGGATACTCTGCTCCGTAATGCTCGCTGACCGCATTCGTTACAGTAAGATTCAAAGAGTTGAGATTGAGGGAAAATGTTAGTGAAAAAAAGAGATAAAAGGCATAATTCGCTGGTTTGATCATGTGGAAAGATTGGCAGATGAAAGATTGACAAAGCAAATAAACAATTCGATTGTGAATGGATGTAGGTAACATTCCTCTATAAAATCGTTCCGGTTTTGTTCAAGGGTGGTTCAATAGTTTCTAAAATGAATATGAAAGAAGCCAAGCAGGTCTGCAAAGACCGCGACATTTAGCACTCGATACACCTACCTACACATTGCCTATCTCGTATGGGACTGGGCGTCAGGATATTTGTGCTTGCAAAAATTTATTTTAAAGCGTACCAGTATTCATGTTTTTCACTTGTCATGTCAAAACTGACGATTTAAACTTGAAAATTGTAAAAGAGATGTTACAAAAAATAACCCCAAATAGATACATACAATACTCCCTCTACATACATACATACATATCTTCACGCCAAGTCCCTTACGGGGTAGGCATAGAGTATCGAGTGCCAGACCTCACGATCCTGACACACCTGTCTGGTTTCTTTTACTTTCATTACCCTTTTCATACAAACACGCCGGTTTCGAAGACTCTTGACACCAACCTCGGATAATATCCGATTGTCTTGATCGTGAAATGTCAGCCTTGGTCTCTCCGGGTACATACATCCATCCACATTCGCATTGTATATCTGCTTTGTCAATCTTTCATCTGTCTACTTCTTTCTACTTCAATTAACAAAACGTTTTAGGTAACAGTTAACACTCCGTTCGCAAGTCACTTTTCTGTAAAACCAGTAACAAACTTTTGTTGATAAACCCCACACATTTTTATGGTAGGCTTTAACAAAAATATTCATTATTAGAGGCGGTTCACCCAAAATGTATAAGCTCGTGTAATTTACCAAAACTTTCTGATAAATCAATATTTTTTCCTTTTAACAAGAAACTATCTTCGCACGTCAAAAGAATAAATAACTCATGGGTCAAACACGACAAATTGATGAAAAGTGACATCACAGACGTAATAACTAATCCAAACTGTCAGTAAATAGGAAATACACATTTTTGGAAGTTATACTTCTTTTGGCGCGTTAGGAAAAAATGATGAGGGTAAATTTTTACGATGCGCGCGCACACCGTCACGAAAAACCGACATGATGAAGTTAGCTATAGATATCATTTTAGTTTTTCAAAAAAGGTACCAACAAAGTAAAAGTAAGGACAGCTACGTATGTTTGCGTGAGAACTGACAACTGTATTCACAATATTTCTTTATTTCTATGGTTAGTGTCATTATGTCTACAAATGTGAAATAAGGCAAAAGATAAAATTTTTAAAAAGATTTTTATCTTATTACGCCGAAGAAGTATAACTTCTTACGCGTGTGCATAAGTACACACACATTTTTTTTGTAGTAAACACTTGTACTTATCCATTATACACTTTATATAATACTTTTCGTTACTCTAAAGCCCGCCGGTTTCACTTTTTACAGCGTCATCAGGGCTCTGAAACTAAAGATAAAAAGACTATTTTAGTCTAACGTTCAGAACTTATTTGGTTGGATGTTACTGAAGCTGACGGTACCCACATGTGGGATGATGCTGTAATTTTTTTTAAATAAGCCTTTTTCCGTTTGCTTACGCGGAATTAGCAAAATAAAAGCTTATTTTAAATCTGTTAATCTGTCTAAGATAAGATACAGCGCTACTTTACGATAGTAACCTCGCTCCCACTTTAATTTTTAATAAATAACTTATCTTATCAACAAAACTTTAATAGACCTATCATCTGTCTGTACCTTTAGATACGTTTTTAATCTTGGACAAAAGTGGTTTACGTGACGCGGAATTTTTCTATATTAAGATTATGTATCATGTCCAAAAACAGCTTTGTTCATCACTTAAGTGTATGAGTGCTTGTATTGTGATGTAAATTAACAAATTGCAAAAAATAACAAAAACAAAAAAAACGGCATAAAATGTAAATTCCGCTCATTTCTTTCTCTTATTTAAAACATGCATCTAATGTGTTAAATGAAGAAGAAAAGTATTTTAAGCAATGTGGAGTTCATCTGGACGTAAGGATTTTCATACAAACTTTCTTCCGCCCTCCCTCTACAGTACTATTTTAGAGCAACGTAGCCTACATTCAAAATCCGGTATTTAACATAGGCATATTTAATTTCATAAAAATCAGTCAAGCAGTTCAGCTGTAAAAATATAACACAATATGAATAAAGGAATCCCTATTAATTATTTAACTAATTATTAAATTAATTACTTACCTCTTTGCTTAATAATTTTAACTAGTGTGAAATACGCAATACCCTAACTAATTATGATAAAACTAAAACATCAATGCTTGCAATATAAATCACAGATGTAACTGAAATTCCGTGCCAATAGGAAACTTAAATTTGGAACCATAGACAAATAATCTATTCCCGATACTTTGTGGCAGAATATATACCTTCAAGTCAGCATAAATTAAGCGCATTTAACTCCTTGTCGGTTTAATAAGCTACGCTATGATGATGAATCCTTCCATGACGTCTAGATTTGGTTCATATAAAGGGTAACAGAGGTTTTCAATTAGATTTGCTTTGTACGAGTAAGTAGTACATAGTTTTGCTATTATCTAGCTTAGGGAAATAAGTTAATCTCTTAATGGGCCTCCTTATTCCCGTATGAAAATAATAGATGTAATAATCTATAAAACCTAGTAAATAAATTTCTTTGTTACTGGGTATTTTATTAGTATGTACTGTGTATTCCTGCTGTAACAGTTTATGATAGCCCGGACGGAAACGATTTTACCTATTCCTGTCGCCAAAGCTTTGTTTGCAATTTGTGTATATTACATTATTTATGCTCTTATATAGACCAAACGCGTCAGTGCCAATTACTCGTATCGTTTTAAAAATACATTGAAAATTTTGTGAGACTCGATTGTTATTAAAAATACGCGATGATAGGGAATTCAAAACATTTATTTGTTTATTTACCAACGCCATGGTATCATTATCGTGTTTTGTGATCTGTTTCTTCCAGAACATTTAATTTGATTCATTTTCACACGTATGAATTATTTGAAAGGATTGGTCACTAGCCAAATTGTGATCAGATTCCAAAAGATGTTTTGCGAAATTATATTTATCGAAATATTTATTTCCAACGCTAATATGTGTTGTTTGTAACGTGTTTGAAAACTTTCACCTGTTAGGCCTATATATGTTCGGTTCGGTACAAAAATGGCCGTATCTTCTCACTGTTATACACTATTTTCTTTTATTTACGAAAGTTTAAATTCCTTAACTTGTGAAAAACATTCTCTTCGAATTATTGTCTCTTGTCTAATAAAAAGTAAAGTATTGTTGAGTTGTACTCAAATATGTCCTGCTATCCTTTTCTTGTCACCTGCACCCACTTTTTTAATGTTGTCAGTGTACAGAATTCACTTTTTAAGTTTTATTATAAGTATAGATACATTTTGTATTTAAATACCACGAATAGAATTTGGATCTATATTCAAAACCTATGCTTGTTTAAAAACATTTGATCGAGAGTCTAGACATGTTGTTGAGAAAAATTGGATCAAGGACGAAAATATAATCCGTTCATACATTACCGAAAATAATAATCGAAATAATAATATCACAGTGTCTCAGCTTTTACATTAATATCGGTAAAGTGCCTATTTAACATTAGCATAATATTTGTGTCTGCCCTTAAGTACAAATTTATTCATGGCCTTAACCGGCGTGTTTTAGTACGTGGGCTGGAATTAAATGACTTGAAAAAGTAATAGAAACTACACCTACAAACAGATATACAAAGCAGATATACAATGCGATTGTGAATGGATGTAGGCAACATTCGGCCATTATAAATTGTTTGGGTTTTGTTCAAGATTGGTGTCAAGAGTCTCCGAAACCGCGTGTTTGTATGAAAATTATGATGAATATGAAAGAAGCCAGGCAGGTCTGCAAAGACCGCAAAATTTGGCACTCGACACTCTCTTACTACCTCGTATGGGACTGGGCGTCAGGATATAATATGTATATGCAAACATTAATTTTGAATCGTGCCAGTATTCATGGTTTTCGTTTGTGTCATGTAAAACTGATGATTTAAATTTGGAAATTGTAAAAGCGATATTTACAGATAGCAGATAGGCTCATTAGTTTTCATTTTATGAGTATTTTTTTAACAATTTTCACCTATCCGGATGTTTATCTATAGTAATATGTACGTCAAGGGGAGACTTAATTAACACCTTATCTGAATAATAAACCATACAAAAATATTGATTTCGAGTCGACAACATGTATACGCAAAATTCGGATTGTCGAGTATTTTGTTAAATTCTAAATGTATTGACAGACGAATCACAGTCGCCATCTTGGTTTATAAACGTTCCGTTTTATACTAGCTCTTAACACATATAGCTGAAGAGCATGCTCTACAGCAGTGCCACTTTAAATTTAAATTATTTTATTATTTAGCACAGGTATGTACAGTTATACGCCGCATACGAACATTATACTCGTTGGAGATACTACATTTTACAATACAATTGACCAGGATTGATCGAGGTGAATCCACTGCATATCTTTTGATCTTATCTTATGATTTGAAATAGCGAAAATATTTTTGATATTTTTTTGAATGTAAACAGCAATATTAGATGTTAGCTTACATTTTCTCTCAACCATAGCCTCTATCGCAAATTTGTTTTAAACCTAACTTGTAATTTCCGATTTTAAAGATATTAAACATCTTTGAACAAACAAAATTATGTTATTGACCACCTCATAGGTAGTTTTTGTTAGACGGATATTTTAAAACTAATTAGAACAGGATATCTCTTTATTGTTTTTTTTTTTATGATATTGGAAGGCAAACAAGCAGACGGATTTCCTGATGGTAAGAAATTCACGCCGCCTAGAGACACCAACGGTGGTAATGGTGCGTTGCCAACCTAGAGCCGGGATGTTAGGCCTCGAGCAAAAGTAAGTTTACCGACTACCTTACCCTCCGAACCGGAACACGTCATGACGTTATGGCGGCAGGAATAGGTAAAGGCGGTGGTACCAATCCGGGCGAGTCGCTGCTAAACTCTACCACCTAGTCAGAATTCACGGTGTTAGTGACAGTGAGCCTTTGCTCGCCTTTTACGAGCTGCCTGGCAAGGAAGGCAGATGGTCTATTCTCCAAAGGAGCCCGGACCAACACGGGGGACCAAATTTTGTTGTGCACCAAAGACATAAAATACACCAAAAATAAAACTATTGTAAGTCACAAAAGTTTTTTCTCATTTTATTAATGTCTACTTTAGTTAACTAAACGTTTAGTTTTAGGTAACACTCAGTTCGCAAGTAACCAATATCAAAAATTTTTTTGATAAACACATTTTATGTATCATCAGAGGCGATTCACCCAAATATATAGCTCGTGTAATCTACCAAAAGAACTTTCTGATGTGTCAATAATTTTTCCTTTTAGCAAAAAACTATCCTCGCACGTCAAAAGAATAAATAACTCATGTGTCATTTTGAACCAAGAGAGATTGGTGAAAAGTGACATCACAGACGTAATAACTAATCCAAACTGTCAGTAAATACTAAATACACACTTTTTTGTAGTAAACACTTGTGCTTATCCACTATACACTTTATTTAATACTTTTCGTTACTCTATAGCCAACCGGTTTCACTTTTTACAGCATCTCAGTTTTTTTTTTCTTACTTTATTACTTTCTACTTAAGTTAGGTAACAGTCTATTCGCAAGTGACTTTTCTGTGAAATCAGATAACTTGCGTCCATGAATAAACATAGAAACGTAATATATATTTCGTGATATGTAGCAATCGTCTATCACAAACTCAAACAAAGAAAGTAAACAAATCTGTCACACAGAATATAAAGAAACTAGTATTAGTTTTGCAAGACAAACATGTGTACCTATACAAGACACAAGTAAACAGTTTCCATTTATTTCAAAACACATATTACGTCAAAAGAAGAAGAACAAAAGTATTTTGATCAATACGTAGTATATCTGGAAGTATGGATTTTCATACAAAGTTTTCCTCCCCCTCTACTAGTAGTAAAGTACTTTTTGGAAAAACGTAGCCTATGTTTGAAATTCGGTCTTCAACTATAGGCATATATAATTTCATAAAAATTGGTCAAGCAGTAAATTTCAGCTATGAAAGCGCAACACAGTGTGAATAAACAATTCCCTATTAATCATTAAACTAATAGTTGAATTAATTACTAAACTCTTTTGTTCAATGTTTTTGTCCAGTATGAAATTCGCATTACACTCTTAATATTACAAAACTAAAAACGTCACTGCATGCAATATAAAAAACAAATGCAACTCAACCTCTATGCTAAAACAGAAACCAATTGTGCCAATCTGGCAACAAAAAAACAAAAGTTTTAATTTGGAATCATAGATAAATAATCCATTCCCGATTCTTTTTTGACAGAATAGTCTTCAAGTCGGCATAAATTACGCCTATTTAACTTCTTAACGTTCTAGTTAGCTAAGCAATGAAGGGCAAAGATTTCCATGACGTCTAGATCTGATTTATTTCATAAGACATGAAGGATAACAAAGGTTTTCAACTAGATTCACTTTGTAGTACACAGTTTTATCATTATCTAACTTGGAGGAACATGTTAATCTCTTTGTGGGCCTCCATATTCCCGTACAAAAATAATAGATGTAATAATCTTTAGAACCAAGTGAATAAATTTCAATGTTACTGGGTATTTTATTAGTATTGTGAATCCCTGCTGGTAGAGTTTATGATACGATATGGATACGACTTAAAAAGTATTTTCACGTCCATATCACCGAAAAGATAGGCAAAGGCATAACCAAGGCACCCACAACTAGCTAAAGGCACTGAATCCCACAATCTCATAGATGTGAAGCCTAACACTGACCGGGCACATATCCAATAATATTTTTAAATATTACGAAAAATTCAGTTTATATTACGTTCACTATATACAAACGCTTTTCATGAGATCGAAAGGTATTTAATTTTCGGATGACAAGAATTGTAGTACATCGCCTATAAACACCAACGCGGGTAGTGGTGAGTTGCCAAGGTCGTCGTTGGTGCCCTGGTTGTGCCTCCACCTACCTCTTCGTTTATGTTGGAGTGAAGATACCTTTACTTTTTTTGAAGTTATACTTCTTTTGGCGCGTTAGGAAAAAATGATGAGGGTAAATTTTTACGATGCGCGCGCACACCGTCACGAAAAACCGACATGATGAAGTTAGCTATAGATAACATTTGAGTTTTTATTAAATATTAAATAAAATTTATTTAATATTTTTAAAGAAAGAAACACTTGTACTGTTTTACTTATCACTTTTAATTTATTACTTTGTAATTAATAGCCTACCGGTTTCGCTTATACAGCATCATCAGGGCTAAAACTTAAACTACTAAACAATATTTTTGATGTGTAAATATAAAGGAATTTATACCGGTATCGTTTATAATTAATTACAAAGTAATTAATTATAAGCGATAAGTAAAAGAGTACAAGTGTTTCTTTCTTTAAAATTATGAATATTTGGAAGTTTTACCAAGTGCCGACGATGGAAAGTATCAAATAAAATTTATTTAACTAAATAATGCATTATAATACAATTTTTACTGTATTAAATACCTTTTTTCTATGGTTAGTGTCATTTTGTCTACAAATGTGAAATAAGGCAAAAGATAAAATTTTTAAAAAGATTTTTATCTTATTACGCCGAAGAAGTATAACTTCTAACGCGTGTACATAAGTACATACACCATTTTTTTTATACAAGTATGATACACTTAGAAGGAATACCAATGGATACCCATCCAAAGCCAAACGGATAGCTAGACTACAGAAGTAATTTACAAAATAAGTTAGAAACATTGCAACTTGAACAAAATTTTTAGTGATATTTTCGTCCAAGTTTCCTGACCCAAATAGCACTGAAAACAATTCCTCTACATTTCCAACCTTTTTCCACTGAACAACTCATGTTAGCGAAGACAATTGAAGAGTATTTGTGAACTGTGAGCATGGAGATATTTTCGCAGATAATATTATTCCAGCTATTATTCTAACCACTACGTCTGTTCTTAAAGTAGTGATAAATATTTTTGTAACACAAAGATCTCATACAAATAGTTGCAAATAATTTGCAAATAATTTTATATCGCTAAAATTATTTGCATATTAATTTTATATCTAACGGTACACTGTAGTTGACTTCATGAGTCTTGGGTCGAAAAACAAAAAGGCTTATATATGTTTTTCAATTTTCTAAAAAAACTTTGCATTTGCCATTGTCTCAACAGATACTTACAATAGCCGAAATGCCTATAGGCAACTGGGTGATATTTTACTAGGTCAATGAAAGAATATATGGGGTAACACATATATATTGAAAAGTTTATAATATTAGTGTTTGTTTAAACTTACGAACTCTTACATATTTTTTATGTGAGAGGTCAGCGAACACACACAGTTCTCCTGATGATAAGAGAACTGGATTATGAAAACCATAGACACTTCAGGGTGCTGATTATGTATGTCGGTTGTCAACTCAAAACGGAAAAGTGTACATCAAATAGCTGTCAAATATTTGTTTGTATGTAAAATGGTTTGTATGGGTAATGGTTTATTTACTGCTTTAATGTACTTTATAAGCATTATTATCGAAAAATATTAGAGTTCTGCACTTTTCCTACACATAAACTATAAGTGTGACGATTTTATGTTCCTGCGTCCTCGCAATTTGCGTCAAAAGGGGTCCAAGGTTTTGGCATCACGTATTATTATATAGATAAATAAATAAATATTAATATCTCTGGACAAGTTTCGTAAGTAAGCAAATTATATGCTTGTGTTATGGGTGTTAGTCAATGATTCTAATACATAGAAATACTTAAATAGATACCTGAATAAATTTAATAAACACCCAGACCCGGAAATGCAGACATCTAAATGTTCACACAAATGTCTGCCCCCGTCGGGAATCGAACCCGAGCCTAACGGATAATCGGTGTAGTTAGGCGTGTACGCTAGCCACTCGACCAACGAGCCGGTCAAATTCTATTACATTGTAAGTTGTGACGTG
Source organism: Calephelis nemesis (assembly GCA_002245505.1). Classification (NCBI taxonomy): domain Eukaryota; kingdom Metazoa; phylum Arthropoda; class Insecta; order Lepidoptera; family Riodinidae; genus Calephelis; species Calephelis nemesis. The sequence continues at coordinate 21,455 of NJDD01003636.1, read as the reverse complement.
CAAATATTGTTAAAGTTAATTTAGATTTATTGATTCTAGCCAATCCGACGAACTTCGTACAGCTTAAAATTAGTAACTACTAATCAGTTTACATCAACGAAATCGAAGTGAGGTTTTTTTACTTTCGTTGCAATTTTCCCGTTCTTCTATGACCCTTCTCTTGAGAATAACTAACAAAACAAAAAAAAGCGAAATGCTAGTTCAAGCGACGCGAAATGGGGATTAATTTTTATACATATGAGATTTTTTATACATATGAAATAAGATATTAGATTATGTTTTAATATTATTTGAACAAACTTTAAATTTTGATTAGGTTAACTCTAACTACCATAAGCTACCACAGTTTCCAAACCAAGTCAGTGAAAAGAAGACATGGGAAAACAAACTCCCCGCAACCAGGATTAAGCCTATCAACCATGACCAGTAGTGGAGTGCTATGAGTTACTTGCCCAGATAGAGATCTCACATCTTTTATGTTCCCGTCGCTTTAATGTCTGCTCTAAGTTGCAGTTTGGAGGTTAGAATATTCGTTAAATTTGGTTTAATTATCTGCTACCAGGAGATTTATGTGTTTGTATGCTGTCTTATGGCAAAAAATATCAATGCCAGCTTTAAGGTACTTAGCGGTAGTAGACTTATAACCCCATGTTGCAGTTTAGGGGGCAATATTCGGTAAACTTGATTTTATCATCTGTCATCAGGATATTTGTGTGTTTTTATGCTGTTTCTTGGCTAAAAATATCAACGCTATCTTAGAACTACTTTGCGGTAGTAGACTTGTAATATTCTAAGAAGACCGTGGTCAATAAGAAAATTCGGTTAAAGTTTATCCCCTCGATCAACGCGTCGGTTACATCTGCATGATATATTGTCTGCGTTTATTATTCTACCCGCTACGTCTGTTCGTAACATCTTGATAAACGGCTAATGTTATTCAAGAAGGTTCAATAGAAATAATGTCACTTGGTCTTTTTCTTATGTCACGATATCCGTATGTGTGATATTTATTAGGACTCCAAATCACTCTTTTTAAAATTAGTCACCTCTGTGGTTTATCGGACCAGGTGTAGGATTTGATTTCATGAGATCCCGAGTTCGATTTTTGGGTCGGGCCAGAAAAAAATTTTTTTTCAATTTTTTAATGAAAAACATTTCCTTCGATTGGATATAGATTGGTGGGACTTTTTTAGTATCTTCGGCTACTTCTGTGCGGTTGTTGTTCGTCTGTTTACCTCTTTGGGAATAAAGGCGTGAAAATACATCAACATTGTCTTAAATTTATTGGATTCGTAAATAACATTAACATTCAATGACATATTCACGCCCACATGTCCGAAGAGGTAGACAGAGGCACAACCAGGGCACCCAAGACTAGCCGAAGACACTAAGTCCTACAATGTGACAGTTGGTAACTCTATCATACCTATCCATCCCGGGCAACGTTATTTTCAATAGTCTAATTGCAAATACACGTTTTTTTGTTGCCCGACGTGGGGATTGAACCCCAGACCTCAAGAAGTCAAGTCCGACGCCGGACCGCTACACCACAGAGATAGCAAATACAAATACCTCATTTGATAGCTATTTGATGTCATTTTACAAAGTGATCATCACTAAACGGATACGAAATCAGCCCCCAGAATCGGATTCGAATAAAGAATAGTTTAAAGACACGACAAACAAAAACTGCGGTCACCTTAATGCGATAATTTTAGATGGTTCAGATAAGAAGTCGATTTCAGCTTGGTTACTTTAACATTAAAAGTAGATGTCAATGTGATGCCAGTTCCTATACAGGGTTACTAGTAACTGACGCATAATCTTCTAGGGCGGCTTTATTACATCAAAAGCAAAAACTTTTGTTCTACAACTTGCAGAAAATCGCGAAAAAAAATTTGGTTCTTCATACAAAAGATCATCGTCCTCTGACAAAATGTATGGAGAACCAAATACATTTTCCGCGACTTTCTAAAAGTAGAAGAGCAAAAGTTGTTGCTTTTTATGTACTAAAGTCGCCCAAGAAAAGATATGCGTTAGTTACCAGTCACCCTGTATAAAGTTTATTTAGCCCTTCTTTAATGAAGCCAGATAATTTATCCCAGTGTAAAAACTGTGTATAGGAGACAAATTGCTAAAACTTTATCTCTGGTCATTATTGTGATATTAAATATAAGACAAAAGCTATTTCAGAAATCGATGAGCCCAAAACAAGTTGTAAAAGAGGATACCACCAAATTTTACCAATATAAGGACACAATTTTACCAATTGTAACTAACACAATTTAGATTACATCCCCACTATTTATAATATCATTTCCATAAATAAAAAGTATACATTTTTATGAAAAACAAAAAGTAAATTTAACCTTATTTATTACTTCTATGCCTAACCGCAGTAACCAAAAAATACAGAACCGCCTGACGTGTTTAGAACCGCTGACGTCACTACTACGTCCAGAATGTTCGATCATAAAAAGTTTTATGCCCTCCCCATGATGAACCAACGTTAAGCTTGCGGTAAGTAATCAGGAAAGGAATCGTTATGGCGTAACGGAAACTAATATTACACACGTTACCATACTAAGAAAAATAAAACGAAACATCCTTGCTAATATTGTTAATGTAAAACAATTGATTTTATTTTATATCTTGATGTCAAATGACTAAACTCACTGTAATAAATTTGAGCGTAAGAATAGAAAAAAGTTGAAAAGTAAACATTTCCAATGTCCCAGGAGAGTTGAGTAAATTGATTACGCTAACGAAGCTGTAGACAATAGTTAATGAACAAAATTTCCCGTAATCACTCGGTAATACTTTAAAAACAGAAGATCGATATTTTTTAATGCGTGATTAGACAAGAATTCTATTAAAACAAAGAAATTATCCATGAATATTTGATTATATTACTCAAAGACAAGTTGTGTATTTGTGTATATTTATTGCTTCCCTTAACTTTTAAATAAGGTTTAAAATTATTGAAATATTAATGGAAAAAATATATTTACGAGCAAATTCTGCAAAAGTAGGCAGAGGCACAACCGGATCACCCACGACTAGCCACTAAGTCTCAAAATGTGATAGTTAATAAAAATATCGGCAATCGCCAAAAAAAACACCTTTTCATTAAAAAAAATCATATTTTTAAAGAAGGAAACACTTGTACTGTTTTACTTATCACTTATAATTTATTACTTTGTAATTAATAGCCCACCGGTTTCGCTAATACAGCATCATCAGGGCTAAAACTTAAACTACTAGTAGTTTAAGTAAATAATATGTGATCAGTAAAACAGTACAAGTGTTTCTTTCTTTAAAAATATGAATATTTGGAAGTTTTAGCAAGTGCCGACGATGGAAAATATCAAATAAAAAATATTTCATTAAAAAACACTTTTTGTACTGCCCGACCAAAGGATCAAACCAGGGACAACAAGAAGTCAAATCCGAAAACGATATGCTGCAGCACTAAGGCAATTAATGAAGATATTCATGGCTTCCTTGCTTGCAGTCTGCATTTTGAAATGGCCAAAACGTGATATTATGTAATGGCACTTCTGAAGTTTTTTTTATGTCATTGGAAGCAAACAAGCAGACGGATTTCCTGATAGTATGAAATTCCCGCCGCCTAGAGACGCGAAAGGTGGTAAAGGTACGTTGCCAACCAGAGGCCGGGATGTTAGGCCCTGAGCAAAAGTAAGTTTACCGGCTACCTCACCCTCCGAACCGGAACACGTCATGACGTTATGGCGGCAGGAATAGGTGAGTCGGATGAGTCGCTGCGAAACTCTACCACCTAGTCAGAAATGACGGTGTTAGTGACGGCAAGCCTATGCTCGCCTTTTACGAGCTGCCTGGCACAGGAAGGCAGATGGTCTATACTACAAAGGAGCCCGGACCAACACGGCACCCCCGTGTTCTGCAGAAAGTCCTGATTAGTCAAGAGTATATAATATACTTAAAATAAAAACTAATATAAAACATAGTGATAGTTATTAAACAACATTACATAATTTGTTATAATATTATGTGTACAAACTATATCCTACCCAAAAACATTCACAAGACCACAACAAAAGATATCGACGAAACTAACCTATGAATAAACACTTATTTTAAATACTTACCTACCTTAATTGATACTCTTCTAATACCTAACTAATATTATACCTAATATCTACACAATTTCTTATTTTTTATGTAGCACTTGAAGTCGGTGCCTTAAAAACTAAATACTAATCAATCCAACCACAAACAATTACGTACGACCTACGTAGGTAACTAACCTAATGTATCTTTTAAAACGCGTCAAAATCGATTGTCTCTTATTTACTACTGACTCCAAGCTGTTGACGAAACCCCACGATGAACGAGCCTTAGCAGAAATGCTACGTTTAAGAAATCTTATTTCCGTTAAAGAAGAAATCTAATACTCGTTCATCGTTAAGTATATTTATGTATGTTTAAGTTTTGACTCTGCACAGAGAGAGCACTACTTGGATTATACTACAATTTAAGTACTAGTAACATTTTTCAAAGTCAATAGAAACCCTAAGCTTGCCCATTTTTTTAATAGTTTCCTCGATTTCTCCAGAATCTCTTCATCAGATCCTGACTTCCTTGCCATGACACTACGCTTTCAAACAAAAAAGAATTATCCAAATCGGACAAGCTGTTTTCGAGTAATCGCTGAAAATGTTCATCATTGGGGATGCTCTTCATCATCAGCTCATCATCATAAGATGACGATTTTTATACGTAAAATCTCTCAAAATTGATAAAAAGTCAAAAAAACTCTATGCTTCCATACATTTTTCAGGAAAGCCCTCGATTTCACCAGGATGCCATCATCAGATCCTGACTTCCTTACCATGAGACCACCTGTGAGGTACACCTTTCCAAACAAAAAAAAATACTGTCCAAATCAGACCAGCCGTTTTAGAGTAATCGCTGAAAATGTCCTTCAGTAGGGATGCTCTCCATCATCAGCTCATCATCATAAAATTACGATTTTATAGGTAAAATCCCCCTTAATTGATAAAAAGTCAAGAAAAACTCTGTGCTTTCATACATTTTTTCAGGAATGCCCTCGATTTCACCAGGATGCCATCATCAGATCCTGACTTCCTTACCATGAGACCACCTGTGAGGTACACCTTTCCAAACAAAAAAAGAACTGTTCAAATCAGACCAGCCGTTTTAGAGTAATCGCTGAAAATGTCCTTCAGTAGGGATGCTCTCCATCATCAGCTCATTATCATAAAATTACGATTTTTATAGGTAAAATACCTCTCAATTGATAAAAAGTCAAGAAAAACTCTGTGCTTCCATACATTTTTTCAGGAATGCCCTCGATTTCACCAGGATCCCATCATCAGATCCTGAGTTCCTTCCTATGGGACCACCTGTGGAGTTTACTCTTTCAAATAAAAAAATAATTTTGCAAATTAGTCCAGCCGTTTAAAAATGATCGCTGAACATACATAAAAAAAAAATATCGCTACGAATTGATAACCTCCTCCTTTTTTTGAAGTCGGTTAAAAACCATGAAGATGGATACGCTGAGATGGATGTGGAGCGAATTGCATACACTAATAGTCCGTGTTAGCCTCTATATGTGTGATGCAAGTCGTATATCAGATAAATGCAGAAAAGTAGTCTGTTAAGATACGGATGTGATCTGTTAAATCCAGTAGCCTCCATAGAATCCACTGTGCCATTACTCATATGTCTACACCCGTGCACATTACCGTTTATCTTGAGTCTCCTTTTAACGCATGTCTTCACAATACTAGCGCATGCGCTAGAACAACAACGACAACACCGCATACCATTGGCGCAATACCTCAATAGGTATATCTACACCAGTGCGCTTTGTATGTATAACACATTCCTAAACAAAGTGGCCATAACTATAATGCAGGATAAACCTAGGACGAGTGACGACCACAGCGTAAGCTTATTTATCACCAGTGGGTTTGTGTGCAATAAATCATGCGTTTTAAAAACAAAGTTGATTTGTAAAATAAGGTCAAAACATTAGAATTCAAAGACAATTATCAAAAATATCAAATATAAGACGAATAAATAACAATGAAGACCTTCCCCTCAAACAGTGACGATTTAAAAAGTGGCTTTAGACAATTGTGTGATTTTTTCAAAATAATTTTTTCAAGACTTTTGAAAATTGACACATATGAACGATATATACTCGTAGATATTGGCTTAGAGCATAACACTTAAAGCCAGACAAACACAAATGAAAATGGAAATGCAAACTGAATGGAAATGAAAAATGAATATGAAAAGTGAAAGAGCTTTTTGTACCAATAGCCACCGACCCGTGGAAAACGCTAAGAGAAAAATAACCTAAGAATTAAAGCTGACTGAATGCCAAGGAACACGAGATAAATAAGTTCTAGTGAAATACCGAATACTATCCGAAGTTGAGAAGACATACTGGGATAGGAGACTTTAGGGTTAAAATCTTACGTATAAAAGTAAGAAACAACTGTGATTGAATTAGATGAAATTATATTAAATTAGAATGCTGGTAATGACGACGGATGACGATGCCGATGACGTGATAGCTATGGATTGGCATTTTACACCCATCTTACGGTGATGTACGGTTATGAAATACTAAAGTTAAGAGTTTTTAATGTAAAATAAAAATGGAGAGCGCTTGTTTGAAATCTATTAATTAAATATCTATGTATTAATAAAAGTCAAGCTATTCAACGACGAAAAAGTAAACAATGGAAAATTCACTTAATTAAGTTTATCTTAGATCCGAAATTTGCTTCAGGCGATGGGAAATTGCAAGGGTTATTATATTCTTTACTAGAATGTGCCCGCGGTTACGCCCGTGGTATTATTTCGGTTTTATAGCGGTAAACTCCAGCAAAAACTCATTGAAATATCAGTATTATAATTATCCTATGGTTAGGTAAGGCAATTCAAAATTTATTGACAAATTGTATGTCAGAAACTTTTGCATTTATAATGTTAGTACCCATGGACTAGTTGTTGAAGAAAGTTTCATACCACCCGGCGCGTACCGATTGTTTTTTATATTATTTTTTCAACTATTTTAAAGTATTTTCAGATCAAAAGAAAATTTATAAAATCAGAAATCATTGAAATCGGCGCGGTTGGACATAAACCTAACGAACCGTGTATTCATTTGCGATTTGCTCTTCTATTGCTAATATTAATTAACGGGCAACATTAATAACCTATCTAAGATTAGAAATCGTGCTATTTTAGATCATTTGCCAGGTAACCGCTGATATTTTTCGATAATGAACAAAAATATCTTAGCAACAAATCTCTAGAAGCCTATCTTTATCATATTTAGATATGTTATAAATATTGACTGTAAGAGGTCATGGGGTCGAAACATTTTAAAGGGATTGATTATTAGTGACAAGAAGTTGAATAATTACGATAAGAATCTATATAAATTATGAGAATCATAGGTGGGTCAAGATACACACACTATCTCGTAACTAAGATTGACACGCATTAAACACATCATTCGTTTTAAGCTTTACTGCCAGGCAAAATCACAAATTTGTATTTCTACCGCTATTGTGATTATGCAAGGAGTTGAAAAAACTGGTATACTCGATCTTCAGAGAAGGCTTGGTATTTCATCATGACATTGCGTTAATGTCACATTAGTCACTCGGCAAATATTTTCTATCATAAGTTTAGACTTCCCGTCTTAATCCTTAATATACCATTTACCTCAAATTTACATTTGTTTTTGCCTTTACAAATTCTATAAGTAATGCAAGATTAATATTAATAGAGGACTAACAAAATAACTTTTCGTGTTTTTTGAAGTGAAAACTTCTTTAGCGACATTGTGCATATTTTTTGGACTGGGTAAAAACTTCTAAACTCGCGAGGATACGTGACCTGACATTTCTTAAGACGATATTAAATTTAATGTATTTAATGTTGCTATCAATTATTAATATTCAAAATAAAAATATAATGGCAGACATTAGCGCGTCACGTAACATTTGCATTACAATTTGAAACATAAACATAGCTTGTATTTTGTGACACAGATTTGAACGTAATTATTACACGTTTGTTTCTATAATTTTACATGAACGAGTCAAGAATACATAATGTTGAAGCCAAGCACAAGTAGATACAGTTTGCTTCATTTGAGTTATTATTTTGTCGAAACAGTACAACAAAGAGATGAATTTAGGGCATGTATTTCAAACAAAGTTGAACAACATGTATAAAGTTGTATGAATCGCAATACATTGAATTGAAAACGCCAAATTGTATTACAGTCACGTCCTTTTGTTGAACATAAATTAATAGTTTATCGTTCATTTTCATTCTATTATTTTTACTAGTGGTCGCCCATTGGTCGAAATTCAACCATAATATTTTTTTATATCTTGTTGATAAGAACGTCATCTTCATTTCTCAAGACCAAATACGTTGTTTATCAATAATGTTTGTTCTTATTATTAATATAACGATTAATATGACTATAATAGTAATTGATATCCTTGTATTAATAAGGACTTAACAATTAGAAATGAAGATCCAAAATTTTAACAAAACATTTATTGTAACCTATGGAAACTGCTATAAAAAAGAAAGTTGCAAATAATAACATCTATTCGGGAAAACTTTTTTACGTCTACGTAAATTCCTATAGTGATGACAAAGGCAAATAATATATCTTTAACCCTCTTTAGATTCGTAACGAGGTCTTATATTTCTTTTGTAATTTAACCTACAAAGAATTTGTATCCATTAAAATATTTCATTTCTAATTCAGAAAGAGATGTCACTACCTTAGAGTGAGATAGCAATGTTTGGAATTGGCTAGTATTTGTTAGTAGTGTAAAATCTATGTGTGTAATCACTCAAAATTTGGCATTTTTTGGTTTGGTCGCTTATGTTGTTGTAGTTGACTGCTCTAGAAGTTTTTGAAGTGAAAACTTCTTAAGCGGCATGGCACACTTTTTTTGGAATATGTAAAAACTTCTAAACTCGCGTCAGGACACGTGACCTGATCAAAAATTCGTAAGACGGCGCAGGGCGCAGCGCAATAAATGAATATTGTATTCTACCACATAAATTATAGTACTTTCATACTGATAATTAAAGCAATTCGTGCAAAATTATTTCCTAATCATTCCAAAATATCAAAAATGCACAACGTTTTTGCGGCGGTTTTGGCGGCACTCCCGGAGTGCAACCCGTCATTTTTTTTTAATTTTTTTTAACACAAATGGGAGTGGGTAAGTGCCTGGTTGGTAACTAAATTGTTATCAAACCAAAGTTATTAATTATATTTTGTGGAACCATGTTTAATTACTCTAGGAAAATAACTTCTTAATAAACAACTAAACACAACTATCGATAAGAAAACTTACAGATTTAAACTTATCTGTTAAGAATTTCTTCACGATATCTGTAGATCGCGCAAACTAATTTAACTTGACTAGAAAAGTTAGTTCTTATTTGTTGAAGATGGTGACAGTGACTAAGGCTTCATTTCAGTGTCAAATTTAAACGCGATTGACGTCAAAACACACTTCTTATGATATTGGAAGACAAACAAGTAGATGAATTTCCTGATGGTAAGATATTCACGTCGCTTGGAGACACCAAAGGTGGTAATGGTGCGTTGCCAACCTGAGGCCTCGAGCAAAAGCAAATTTACCGGCTACCTTATCCTCCTAATCGGAACAAGTAAATGGCAAGCGCTGACGTTATGGCGGCAGGAATAGTTATGGCGGTGGTACTATAGAATGTAATCGAAGGTTTCAATGGTCATCCTCGTAAATTTAAAAAGTTTTTCTGGTTTTATTCTGAAATCTGTATTCCTCGTACTACGTGTAGAATTCTACATCAAAACCCTATATTGGTCCGGGCTCCTTTGATGAATAGACCATCTGCCTTCCTGGTAGATAGCTCGTAAAAGATGAACAAAGGCTTACTGTCACTAACACCGTGACATCTGACTAGGTGGTAGAATTTTGCAGCGACTCGCCCGGATTGGAATCACTGCCTTACCTATTCCAAACGCCATAATATCAGTGTTTGCCGTTGACGTGTTCCGGTTCGGAGGATATGGTAGTCGGTAAACCTCAGGTTGGCGACGCACCATTAGCACCTTTGTTGTCTCTAGGTGGTGTGAATTGTTTACCATCATGAAATACGGCTGCTTGTTTGCCTTCAAACATCATAAAAAAGACATTTCACTATGGGACCTTATGCGCGAATGGCGCCTCGCCAGACGCTTCGCCGTTCGCACCCGTGGCCTAGCGGATACGCGTAATACTTGAAGCGTGTTTAAGCTTTGTCCCTCTCCCTCGGGAACTACTTGAGAGATCAAAATAAAATGCCCATGTTTGGTTTGACTATCACTACATAGTAGGTATAAAACAAAGTCGCTTTGTTTGTCCCTATGTCCATTTGTATGCTTAAATCTTTTAAACCACTTTTTACTTTAAACTTATGTTTTTAAAAAAAATATTGAAGAGGAAGGTTTATATGTATATTTTATACTTGTGCGAAGCAGGGGCGGGCCTCTAGTATCTGATATGTAAAATTTTAGCCAAATCCATTCAGACGTTTAAGCGTAAAAAAAATAAAAGTAGGTACACATAAAAAGCTTCATTTCTAATTAAATTCTTACTGTTGCGCTCCTTTTCCCTTGTTTAAAAGTTAGCTTTTCGCAAGAACTCATTGATGTAACCGAATAGTAAATATAGGGGATTAAACTTTTTGGTATGAAGCCTCACTTAGTGCCCGGCCGCCATTTTGTGTTTTTTTTTTCAAAATAGTGGCGCACGATAATTCCTACAAATATCATTTCACCCCGTGTTGGTCCGGGCTCCTTTGTAGAATAGACCATCTGCCTTCCTGGGCCAGGCAGCTCGTAAAAGGCGAGCATAGGCTTACCATCACTAACACCGTGACATCCGACTAGGTGGTAGAGTTTCGCAGCGACTCACCCGGATTGGTACCACCGCCTTACCTATTCCTGCCGCCATAACGTCATGACGTGTTCCGGTTCGGAGGGTAAGGTAGCCAGTAAACTTACTTTTGCTCGAGGCCTAACATCCCGACCTCAGGCTGGCAACGCACCATTACCAACTTTGGTGTCTCTAGGCGGCGTGAATTTCTTACCATCAGGAAATCCGTCTGCTTGTTTGCCTTCCTATAACATAAAAAAAATATGGATGTACAAACAATAAAACATTGGAATCAATTAACATAATATCTTAAAGCGTCACGTTACAGAGTAATTTCCAAAAGGAAAACGGTGATGATAATTTTGCCTAAATCAACGAAATTTAATTTAGCGTTGTATTTTTGTAACCATATTTTTGATCGTATAAACATTTCCGGTCGATATAAACAAGTTTTAACGTGCGCCGCCATTTTAAAAGAAAATCAAAAGGCGGCGGTTGACTAAGCCACAAAGGCTTAAATCCCTTTTTACTTCACCATGTTATAATTTATTTCTACGCCAAAATTCATTGAAATAGGTTTTAACTTTTGAGGTTATTGGGCGCGCATGCGAAGCGAGTGAAGGTCCTTGCCTTCAGATGAGGTTGCGGTTGTATGTTTGATTGAAGACAAGTTTAGTAGTTTTGACCAGGGTGCTGATTATGTATCTCAGTTGCCAACTCAAAATGGAAAAGTGTACATCGAATAGCTGATTTGACAGCTATTTGATCAGCACCAGATCTTAATAAAAGTTGATATAAACTTAGTTATGTTTAGTGTGATATTTAAAAAAAAAGCATCTTCACGCCCATATCATATCAGAGGCACAACCAGGGCACCCACGACTAGCCGAAGATACTAAGTCCCATAATGTGATAGGTGGCAAGCCTATCGCCAACCGGGCACGTTTCGACCAACATTTTTTTTATTAGAAAATTGGAAAAAATCCAATTTTCTTTTTGTTGGCCGAAACGGGATTCGAACCCGGGACCTCATGCAGTCAAGTCCAACACCCGGACTGCTCGACCACAGAGGCGATATTTAAGTTCGCACATATTAAATTACGCATCTTAACTAATCATTATTAAATCTACATGAATGGAATCACCTGCGGATATGTGTGAAGCATCATTAAAATCCATTCATTGTTGACTAAGTAAACCCGTAACAAATATCCGAAAATGAACAAAAACATACAGATAAATTGATAACCCTCTTCCTTTTAAAGTCGCAAAATTAAAATGTATGCCAGTATGTATGTTCATATCATAAGGTTCTAGTCGTCTTGTGCACTCGAGTTTTTGTCTTTTAATAGAGCGCATTTTTTTTGGTCGGAGACAAGACCAAGTAATGTATGTAGGAACACAACTATTTTACTAGCTATTACTGGCTACTAGCGGTCCGTCCTCGGACTTGACTTATTGAGGTCTCGGGTTGGATACCTAAGTCGGGCAGTAAAAAAAATAGAAACCGTGTACTTATATTCCATTTCCTAAAAGAAGTCAGCATATCAAAAAGATGAAATGAAAGAAATCACGCCATTTCTATACGCTCTAACTTGACAGCTCTAAAAGTGTTTTGTCTCTTTCTGTTACTTTCGTTGAAAGAAGACAGCGATAACTTAACTAATTTTAAGTTATCGCTGTCTTCTTTCAATGAAAGTAACAAAAAATAGTGAGTGTGCAACAAAATTACCGCCAATATACTCGTACTATGATATTAATAGATATTCGAAGCATGAAACGAGGCGTGGTCAAAGTAGTATAAAGATTAAATAAGAATTCATGTTAAAAAGTTGTGAAATTCACATGGGAAACACTAGTTCAACCTTTAGTCTTTTTAACTCTGGCTTAATCTTAGGTATTACAAAAGATATATTTTAATCTTAGTTTAAGTTTTAATATTAGTTTTACGTATTTTAAACTTAAGATTAATGTAGTGACTTTGAGAATTTCCTCGAGGGGTTAAGCTTGCGGCTTAAATATAGCTTACTAAGCTCTCGTCTGGATTTGCTGTTTTGGGGAATAAACGAGAATTATAAACAATATTTTAGTCCCGGACAGAAAAAAGATTCTTATGAGTTTGACATATTAGAGTGTGTGCAAGTCTGTCGCAGTGTAACTTTTGAACGGTTGGGAGATTTTTTTATTTATAAGCTGTCGTGATCAAGATAATTTTAGCTACACAACAAAAGTGTTTCGCTTGGGTTATGAAAGTTCTTGTCACAATGTTCGTTCCCGTACTCCTCCGAAACGGCTTGAATATACAAAATTCTCTTGTCGCAATGTTTGTTCCCGTACTCCTCCGAATTGGCTTGACCGATTCTCATGAAATTTTGTGAGCAAATTGAGTAGGTCTGAGAATCGGCCAACATCTATTTTTCATACCCTTAAGTAACAAGGGTTAATCACCCCAATTTTTCCTGCTAAAATCACATTTGAAAAAGTAGCAGAACAACGTCTGCCGTGTCAGCTAGTTTTATTATAAAATAGTGTAACAAATCTTTTAGTTCTAAATAAATACAAAATGGTCATCTATACATCGTTTTATAAAATATACTTAAAACTTGCGGATTTTTTTTTCTACTTTCTCTTGATAATGAACCTTTCAAGAACCGAAGACATACTATCAATATACAAATATATCGAGTGTCAACTCTGTTGTAAGACTCTTCGAAAGGTTTGACGCTTACATATGCCTAAATAGCGAAATAAGACCCCCCTTTATAAGGGACTTAACCACACCAGCAGGGCATTGTTGTTATACAGTGTGTCTACGCTACTTTAAACTGCATTAACTCTTAAATTTAATGTACTATTACTTGTTTTAAATAAAAATTATTAATATTAACTACAAATAATTATATTTTTTATAATACAATGGGCAAACCAGACAAATGGAACAGAAATATGTCAATTATTAAACTTATTTCAACAAATTATCATTACATCACCCAAGCTAGGTAAGCTTTTAGTATTAAACATTATTAAGGAAGTTTTGTCAAATATTTTAGCAAATTTGCAGTTAAGTGACATTGGATTACAAATTTAATATTCCATTGTATTCTGGCGTTAAAGAAATCTGTACGGCTTTAAATGATCCGGAAGTTAAAAGGAAAATGCAGTTATTTAAATGTTCATTATATTTTAGCTCCAATGTAGTCTAAGATTCAAATTGGAAATGTCTTGTGCATGTGTTTTTTTAATAAAAAATATGTTGTATCGGAATCAGTGTCTTAAGATAATAGTTTAAATAGTTAATTAATGGCTGTGAAGTTCCTAGCAGACCATGTTTAACGAAACTTTGTACTCTTTCTTTTCACTGCATGATAAAAAATTAATGTAGCGCAACTCTGAAATAAAATTTACAATGTTATTATTTATTTAACATTTTTTTATAATAATATTTTCGATTTTGTTTCCATTTTCCATCGAATGATAAATTCTAATTCTAAGATGATTATACAGCATAAACTTTAAGAAGTATAAGTATATATTTATTACATCTACTTATTTCTGACAAATTTAATACTGTTTCCAACTTAACTAAATATTTTTAAACAAAAAAGGTTTGACGGATAAAAGCTTTTTGAGGTAATTCTTTGTATAATTTAAGAGTAAAAGTGCAAAAACTCGATTTCAATTTTTGGTATAAACAGAATGGGGTATTTTTTGGTTTTCAAATTTGATGGAAAATATAGGAATCGAATATAGTCTTCCAAAAATGTAACTCCAGCCAGATGGTTATAAAGCATCGTCTTAGTAGACTCAAAAGACATATTTATTCAATTTGCTATTTTGGGGAACAAATTATACATTCTTTAAATGAACGAAACCTATGGAATGTACTACAAAAGTTGACTTAGTGTCTATATATAAGACTATTTCTATTTTGAAAGGACTCGTTTTGAATTTTAAAGAAAACCCATTTTCAAACATTTCCAACTCTTTCAAAAATCTTTTACACTTTGACGAGATAAAATAGTATTGATTCTGATTCGGATCTTCTACTGATTGGCGTGATGTTAAAACATTATAAGAAAACTTTTGGGACTTAATTAAAGAGATGTCATTATCATTATAACAACTTTTGCGCACATTTCACAGTCGATAACTTTGATTTATTATTTTAATTATGTTTGAACGAAGATAAGAAAGTTTCTATAGGAAGCAGGACTGAGATTTTGGAAGCTCGTTTGTCTTTCTTTAGTATCCAGGTTTTTATAAGTTACAATAGAATTTTGAAAAGTCTGTCTTGTATTAGTAACTATAGAATTTTTTATTTATCTATATATTAATACGTGATGCCAAAGCTTTGGACCTCTTTTTACGAAAATTGCGCGGACGCAGGAGCATTAAATTTGGCACACTTATAGTTTATGTGTATGAGAAGAGCAGAACGCTGATATTCTTCAATAATAATTCTTAAAAAGTCCATTAAATCAATAAATAAAACATAACTACACTACTATGCATTTTACGCACACAAACAAATATATTGATGATAACGATAAAAGATCACAGATAGCGCACTAAAAGTTTTGGAAACAAAGTAGTTGGTCTTGAGAAATGAAGATGGCGTTCTTATCAACTAGATATTAAAATGTATGATGGTCAAATCAAATGATCAACGGGCGACCACTAGATCATAAATATAGCATATTTTATTGACCACCTCCTTGGTCGAGTGGCTAGCGTACACGCCTAACTGCACCGATCAACCGCGATGCTCAGGTTCGATTTCCGACGGGGGCAGGCAATTGTATGATGAATCTTTAGACGTCTGCATTTCTTGGTCTGGATGTTTATTAAATTTATTCTTGTATCTATTTATGTATTTCTATGTGTAAAAATCGTTGGTTAACACCCATTACCTGAGCATGTACCTAGGTAATTTGTTTACTTTGGGGTTAGATTCAGTTTGTGTAACTTATCTGGAGATATTTATTTTATTACAGCCCGAACTAAATCAAGAAATTATTTAATGTTTGCCGGATCCTATGCGGAGACCATCTGCCCCCTGCCAGGCAACTCGAAACAGGCGACCTCTAAGAGAGTAAGAGGTTACATATGCCATTATTAACAATGCCACTGGTGGTTGATATCACAATGTGCTGTCATTGTGACGGTAGGAATAACTAACACCTTGGTCACAGGCCACCGACGCACCTATAACATTTTCGGTGTGTCTTTTCGTAAAAAGAGATAAGTAAGCTTTTTTGCTGTCTAATTAAATAAAAAAGGCAGTAAGCAAGAATGGAATACATGTTTGCTTTAACATGTCGTCTTTAACAATACTACTTTTGGATGTCACTGTAAGCATGATAATGTATAATATCTACAATATTCTATCATACAATCAGATAAAAACACATTGCCGTGAGTCTAGTATACAATTGGTTCTTACCACACACATCATTCGCGGTTGCGCCTCCGTGACGAACGGTCGATGTAATAGCATATTTTTTTTATTTTGTGACCAATAGGTAAACTTATATATTTAATATGACAAAGAATGATTATAGACTATATTGTGCTAGTTTTTTGTTTCAATTGAGTTTTTAATGATAGATTTATTTCAATTTTTTTAATTATAATCACGACATTCATTTTTACTGAACATTTGCTATGCATCAAAAGATTTTCATTTCTTTTTAAAAACTACGACCAGAACATTCAATAAAATAACTATATAAAAAACCGACTTCAAAACTAAAAATTAAAAAATAATAAAGATTTAATATTAATTATGTACTACCTATTATTCACATAAGCTATATACTTATACATTTGTAGGTAGTGCTAAACCTTATAATATTTTTTATATTATAAGAAAGTATTAAATAATAGTAAACATTAGGAAATTATTAATAACTTTTAGTTTATTAATGATATGATTTCGTATATTAAAAATAAACATCGGGATAATGTATAAAAATGGTAACTAATGGGCCTACCTGAATCAATTTTTTATGGGACTTATTCGAAACTATTCCGCATCAAACAAAATAAGAATTACGTAAATCGGTTCAGAAATCTCGACGAAATCGGTGAAAAAAAAATAACCGGCCGAATTGAGAACCTCCCCCTTTTTTACACTCTGTTAAAAAGGCACATGTAAAATATATAACACTGAAGGCGCGTAGCCCTATCACGTGTTGACGCACCGCACGGATGTAGGTATTTATTTCAAAAACAGGGCTGAGTTAGACCACTGTACATTTTATTACCGTGATGAACCAGGCGTCGTAAATCTCTTCGAAGGCTGTGTTAATTACTTCAAAGTTTTTGCTAAATAGTCTCACTAATTGACCTAAAATATCTGATGTGGTTAACTTATTAAATACAATATATCACTTTAAATAAAATGCCATTATTTCCTATCGATATTTTTTTGGCCAGTTTAAATTTGGTTTTACAGAGTTATAATATATAACTCTTCATAAAACAACAGTTTTTCCTATCGATGTTTTTAAGCCGAGTTTAAGTTTGGTTTTACAGAGTATAATATGTCACTCTACATAAAATGTAATTATTTCCTAAAGATATTTTTAACCTGAGTTTAAGTTTGGTTTTACAGAGTATAATATATCAGTCTACATAAAATGTCATTATTTAATAAAGATATTTTTAAGCCGAGCTTAAATTTTGTTTAACAGAGTTAAACCAAATTTAAACCCCGTGTTCGTTCGGGCTCCTTTGTAAAATAGATCATCTGCTTTCCAACAGAAAAGTCTTATTTTTCTTTCATTTTTAAAATTGTGTCCCTTACTTTTTATATTTAGTACCAATTCTAGTGACAACTGTATTTTAATGTGGTGTAAAAAATAAAAGCTTTCATTTCGCAAGCAATAAAACTTACATTTAGAATAACCTCTTGAACTAAGAATTCTCCATCGACTTCAACTTATTGTGTTAGAATTTAATAATGCTGCGACATGTTAAGTATTTCATAGACATCATACTTATTATTAAAGCGTATGACACAATTTATTTTTAATAAATATACTTAAAAAAAGTGTTTTTGTAATTGTGTTATTGTATTTTATGTAATAGGTTAGCGAACAAGCACATGCGTCTATCACATAATTTAATATCCGAACCTACTTAAAATAAATAAGTGGTGGAAAATATGAGAATAAGAGCGAAGTAAAGAGTTCTTCAGAATAATATAACCTTATTGCTGCAATACCAAATGTCATAAGGGTGAGTTCTGGAGTATCCGTATACCACTAAAAGACCTTCTGGTCTAGGGGCCAGTATTAGCGATGACTACACGAGGTCTCGGATTTAATCCAAGAGTCGGACAGCTATATAAAAAAAAGGTTTTTATTTTAGTTTTTACGTTAAAATAATTAACAGCATCGTACCAGGAATGAATACCTGCCCGGTTGGCGTTAGGTTTGCCACCTATCACTTTCTGGTATATGTGTTTCTAGTAATCTTATAGTTAAATATCTCCATTAATCGAGCTTCAAAATGAACCATCTTATCCTTTGATAACGTTGAATTTAAAATTTTAACTAAACTTAACTTTAAACTAAAACTATCTTGATATCTATGCTTCTCACTTGACGTAAAGGTCCCATCTAATACTCCGGTGCTGGACTTGATTTCACGTAGGTTCGATTTCCGGGTAAAGCAATAAAAATATATATGTTTTTTTCATTTTTTAATAAAAAGAATGTTGGCCGGGATTGGATATGTGCCGGTTTGCGATAGGCTTTCCTATCGCGAGACCTATAACATTGTATGACTTAGTATTCCGGTAAGTCGAAGGTGCCTTTGTCGTGCCTATGCCTAGTTTCTTTACACTTTTTTATAAAAAAGGTATTATATTTGAGTTTCGCAGCGACTCACCCGGATTGGTACCACCGCCTTACCTATTCCTGCCGCCATAACGTCATGACGTGTTCCGGTTCGGAGGGTAAGGTAACCGGTAAACTTACTTTTGCTTGAGGCCTAACATCCTGACCTCAGGTTGGCAACGCACCATTACCATCTTTGGTGTCTCTAGGCGGCGTGAATTTCTTACCATCAGAAAATCCGTCTGCTTGTTTGCCTTCCAATGTCATAAAAAAATGAAGTCACCAACTTATGTTCAGTAGTGAAAACCAGACTAAGCCGCTATTTCGTGAAACGTCATTCCGCTGTCAGGTTCTGAAGTACGAGCACCGGAAATGAAATTCCTGAGTCTGTTTTTTAATGTCAGAGAATGAATTGGAGTTTTGGCGCCATCGAGTGAAAAGATGGTCGAAGTTTTTTCATAACTATTGAATTTTGTGTTTTTGAGTGAAATTAGTCAATTTTGTTGGCATGTTGTACAATTTTGTTCTTTTTTCTTCTTGTATTTCCTCGTTGCCGCCAAATCTTACTGTGTGAGCTTGAGTAACGAGGCCACCGCTTTACCCAAGACCCTGACATGACTTATTGACGACTTATGACTAATTATAATTGAATCCCGATTTTGGTGAATTTGATGCAATCTTCTACTTGATGAATGGCAAAATACTAACGTGAATGCCAAAACCTAAAAAAAGAAAGATAATAATTTGACAGATGTAAATGTTAAGATGGGCTTCCCCCGTGTTGGTCGTGGCTCCTTTGCAGAATAGACCATCTGCCTTTCTTGCCAGGCAGCTCGTAAAAGGCGAGCATAGGCTTATTGTCACTAACACCGTGACATCTGACTAGGTGGTAGAGTTTCGCAACGACTCATCCGGATTGGTACCACCGCCTTACCTATTCCTGCCGCCATAACGTCATGACGTGTTCCGGTTCGGAGGGTAAGGTAACCGGTAAACTTACTTTTGCTCGAGGCCTAACATCCCGGCCTCTGGTTGGCAACGCAACATTACCACCTTTGGTGTCTCTAGGCGTCTGGAATTTCTTACCATCAGGAAATCCGTGTGCTTGTTTGCCTTCCAATGTCATAAAAAAAACGAATAATAATACCATGAAGCTATGACTGCTACTGTAAGTTACACTTCTATCAAAGAATCGATGTTATTGCAACATATTGCTTACTAACTCTCACTAATTTTCACTTTGACTTTACAAGACTCTATGAAAGTGTAAAACAAAAACAGTAACATTTGTTAACCTACGACTGGAACAAGGATATGTAGTAGAAGGATAACATTTTATAGTCCTGGCTGCCATCCCCGTTTCTTCTCCTGACTGGCTAAATTTGGTAACGGTGGCAGTTCACTTTAAAAAGGATTAAATTTATTTACAATTAAATCTGTTTATAATTCATAATTCAAATCAAAATAAATATGAAACTAATTTTTATATGAAAATTAAAACGTAAAATATATTTTCTTTCTTTGTTTAAACTTCCTTTCCTTTAAAATATACACGTTCACATTTTTAGCGTCTGTTATAAAAATCGATAATGGATTCATGAAATATTTCATATAAAAGGTAATATACTGAATTAGAAACACTAAACGTCACATTTACACAACTGAGAAGTTGGTCGGGCTATAATAGGCTACCTAACATCATGATATCATCTCTAAATGAGCACGTGTACAAATACTAGTATGTTTATGAGGTCAAAAGGACATGGGCCAAATCTGCCCAGCTTAACACATAATACAGAAGGTAATTATTAAATTACTTTTTTTTGTAATTGTTGTCTTAATAACAATATCAAACGGACCTATTAACTACGATTTCATTCACGGCCGAAGTCTTAAATATTTTTCCATTTTGACCATTTTAACGCTACCAAATAACAAATAAACAACAACAACAAATTAACAAAATCTTTTTCGTCTGCCTTTAATCGACATATTTATTATAATAGAAAGTTGGAGGAAAATATCATAAAGCATTTTTACATTATTTAAATAGTTTCAGTATTTAAAATAATTGAAGATCAAACGAACTTATTTTAAGTGAAGTTCGGTCACAATTATATGAGGGGCTTCATTCTTAGCGATTTTTTTAAATAGTTATATATAATTATGAGGTCAACAAACATGCAGACGGCTCTTCGGATGGTAAGAAATAACAGAGGCCTATAGACACAATATACGAGAGTCAAACTGAAAGTTCTTAGAAAATCAAAAACTAAGCATTCTAGCAAGTTATTAGTTTTATTATAACTTTTCAAAATAGCGTCCATTTACATCAATACATCGCTGCATTCAATGGAACCATTGAGAAAAGCACCTTGCCCACTCGGCCTTAGGGGTCTCTTCGACGGCGTTTTGAAACGCAGCCACTGCTTCTTCGGCGTACATAAAATGTTTTCCTCGAAGTTTTTCTTTTATTTTCTCGAATAAATAAAAATCGCAGGGTGCGAGGTCGGGGCTATACGGCGGGTGACCCAGTAATTCCACGTCTGAGGTCGCAAAATAGTCGATCGTTTGCCTGGCGGTGGGTGACGAGGCATTGTCGTGATGAAGGAGGATCCTGCTGCGAGGTTGTTTCTCTCGA
>NJDD01003634.1:151835-162539 GCA_002245505.1 Calephelis nemesis | reverse complement strand
AAAACAAACGGGCGAGGAACTGAAATGTCGCGCTTAAGGACGACGGGAAGAACAAGTTTCTTCTGTACGCAGTAAATACGTTGTTTTTAAGAATGTATAAATAACAAGTAACTTTTACAGAGAGTAATTTGCAATCTTTAAACCAATTACTCATAATAGTAAACAGAGAACGTCGAACGTTCATTTCCAAATTGCTACTAGCCGACCCGGCAGACGTTGTTTTGCTATATACCGATTTAATGTGATTTAAGTTAAAAAAATGGGATGAGTCACCCTTGTCACTTAGAGGTATGAAAAAAAGATGTTGGTCGATTCTCAGACCTGCCCAATAGTATGCTGTGTATGCTCACAAAATTTCATGAGAATCGGTGGAGCCGTTTCGAAGGAGTTCGGGAACGAACATTGTGACACGACAATTTTATATATAAGATTACGTTTACTATCATTGTCGTATTGGTGACTCGCCATTAAACTTACAACCCATTAAATAAATAAATAAATACATATCTTTGGAAAAGTTACACAAATTAAATCTAACCGTAAAGTAAGCAAATTATATGCTTGTGTTATAGGTGTTAGTCAAAGATTGTAATACATAGAAATACTTAAATAGATACAAAAATAAATTTAATAAACACTCAGACCCGGAAATGCAGACATCTAAATGTTCATCACAGAAATGCCTGCCCCCGTCGGGAATCGAACCCGAGCCTCGCGGTTGGTTGGCGTAGTTAGGCGTGTACGCTAGCCACTCGACCAACGAGGCGGTCTAATCCATTGAAGGACTGATTCCAATGACTGGTTAGGCAACGCAATTATAAATTTTCCGAGTACATAAGTCTTCTACTTTTTTTATGGCACTAGACAGGGAAGAAGCACACGGATATCCTCATGGCAACCAAACCCATACCCTTTATACTTATATATTTTAAATAGTCATATACATCAGCAAAAATGAATAATTAAACAATTTATTTAGTTTATAACAGCGATATTGTAACATTTTATTTTTTTAATGTTACATAATTAAGTGTACTTTAAAGTTTCGTGTTATCATTAAACTTATTAATTAGAACTTTTATGGCCGCACTCAATGTCGTCAATTATTGTTTAATCATTCATTAAGTCGACATTTTCTATAAAAAAATGTGACTTAATAATGCCTAAAACCCCTTTGGTTCGTTTGTAGTGCTTTATTTATTTGACTTTCCACACTATAAAAAACACCATAACTTTATTTCGCTATCGTTGACCTTATTCTTAATGCAAGGTGTACTAATACACAAATATGAGTTTCAAAACGACCATCAGTTTAGTAAATCCAGTACTATTCATAATCAAAGACTGTAACCGATAAATCATATTCTAATATTAAAACCGTTTAATTATATCGTAAGATTTATTACTTACGATAGTATTTCTTCATGCGCCAACCCAATCTGTCCTAAATAATTAAAAAATTATCAAAATGACTAAACGTATGCTATTATTACATACAAAAGGTAATGTGCATAATTTCACTAAAGGTCACGCTACTGCATAATGTGTCTACTAATATGTTGTAAAACTTTGATCGTGAGGTGTGGTACGAGTTATAGGCGATTATCCACTTTCGGGTTTGTTTGCCTGAACGAAAAATCGGTAAAAAATTGTTTTGCAAGTTGTTGGAGGCAAAATTAAATAAAAAGTCAAAAAAGACCTATAATCATTACCTCCGTCAAAAACCTAAACGTAATAAATCTAAAAACCATCTTGATCACGTCAACTTTTAAACAAAAAAGTCCACATCGAAATCGGTCTATTCGTTTAGGAATTATGATGCCACAGACACACACACCCACACACACACACATAAACACATATTACACTAATAAATCCCTCTTTTGGGGGTTAAAAAACATTGGAGTCGAATACATACGAGTTCCTTCCTCCTTTTATTATTTAGTTTATTTAATCATTCTCACTATTTTTTTTGTATGTTTTATTTTGTGTTAACTTATCAGGTGAACTTCATATTAACACCTTCGTGAGAGTCTAGTGCCTGTCATGGGTAAACATATACCTAAAGTTTTAACCTAATTTAATTTAATTTTAAACGTTAAAATTTAATAAATGTGGAGGCACATTGGCATGAATTGTGACACTTGACATACTCTCTTCCTACTTGGATATAAATTTACGTTTGTATATATTATTTTTCTTGGATGTGATTTTAACTAATATTGTTTTAGATTATTATATTACATGAAAAAATCATATATTTATCTTAACGCAATAATCTAGTATGAACTACTCTTACGTAACTTCAATATTTTATCTAGACAGCATTGATACTGCTTAATTAATTAATATAATATAAAGTATCTTCACGCCCATATCCCAGAAGAGGTAGGCAGAGGCACAACCAGGGTACCCACGACTAGCCGAAGATACTTAGTCCCACAATGTGATAGGTGGCAAGCCTATCGCCAACCGGGCACATATCCTATCCCGAGTAACTTTTTTTTATTAGAAAATTGGAAAAACCCAATTTTCTTTTTGTTGCCCGACCCGGGATCGAACCCGGGACCTCATGCAGTCAAGTCCAACAACTGAACCGCTAGACCACAGGGGCAATAATATAAAAGTTAATATACTTATTCAGCAAAATAGACTGACCGCATTAATAGTGATATTAACGCAGTCTTGTAACAGCTTTTCTTACCACCGCCTTACTAACACACGCATGAATACTTAAATTTCTGCTACCGCAACATCTGTGCTCACTACTATTAATTACGAAAAGTAGCCAGTAAACTGCACTATATTACGATTTTAATATATTTGAATTATTATCAGGATTTGCTTTATTTGTATTATTTTGCAATATATAATAAGACCTAAACCGGTACGTTTT
This sequence comes from Calephelis nemesis, assembly GCA_002245505.1. NCBI lineage: Eukaryota > Metazoa > Arthropoda > Insecta > Lepidoptera > Riodinidae > Calephelis > Calephelis nemesis. The sequence goes on along the minus strand of NJDD01003634.1, from coordinate 159,643 downwards.
CACTGACCTTGAAGGAGATCGTCTTTAGTCGACCTTTAAAAATTCGTCCCAATGAACTAGAGGTAGTTATAATCATAAAATTAAAAATTTTACACAACATCTTAACATAGTTTAGAACCACCTCAATCACGTCAGCTGTCAAACAAAAAACGACATCGAAATCGGTCCTTTCGTTTGGAAGTTGTTATTCCACAGACAGACAGACACGTTTGTAGGTCAGACACACATCAACAAGTCAAATTTATAATAGAAATAAGAGGGGTTTCTTTCGGTCGGGGGTAAATCCACTAAACCGCAGTCGCTTGTAATATAGACCACACGTGAATGAATTTGGACTCAATCACCTTTCATGTGTGTGACTGTATCGAATGCAATTCAATAATCTGCAACGCTAATTTTACTGGTCATCTACAAAACATGTTTAGCAACATTTGTCGAAAGGTCGCCTCTATATCGCCTCTTTGGTTTAGTGGTCCGGTGTTATCGCTGACTATTCCGGGTTCGATTCCCAAATCGAGCAACATAAAATATGATTTTTTTTTTAATTCTCTTATAAAAGAAACGTTTCCAGTGGACTGTAGGTTTACCACCTATCATTGTATGGGATCCTAGTTATATCTCCACCTACCTATTTCTATTCCTAATACCGATTCCGGTCCGGTGTTGGTTTCTAAAAAAGCAAACGTTTACGTGACGCGAACGACAAATAGAAATTTCATTATTTAGTAGGAATCCAAACATAGATAAAGTATCTTCACGCCCTATCGTCATAGTCTTTTCTCGGGATCTTAATTTTTATTTATGATTTATATTTGAACTCCTTTAAGTATTAAGACAAAGAAGTATCGGTCACATTTAAGGTTATGTGTATAATAAGATCGGTTGCCTCTTTCCCCCGTGTTGGTCCTAGCTCATTTGCAGAATAGAATAGGCGAGCATAAGCTTACCGTCACCAACACCGTGACATCCTACTAGGTGGTAGAGTTTCGCAGCGACTCGCCCCGATTGGTACCACCGCATTACCTATTCCTGTCACCATAACGTCCAATGCTTACCTTGCCCTCCTAACCGGAACACGTCAGTTCCGGTTAGGAGGGTAAGGTAGCCGGTAAACTTACTTTTGGTCGAGGCCTAACATCCCGGACTCAGATTGGCAACGCACCATTACCACCTTCGGGGTCTGTAGGTCATCAGAAAATCCGTCTGCTTGTGTACCTTTCAATATCATAATAAAAAAATACAATGTAGTTTGGGCATTACGTCTGTCGTCACTACATGATACAAGCTGCGAAGAGATCCTTCCAACTTATATAAAACTAGCGTCCCGCCCCGGCTTCGCACGGGTATAAAATATACATATAAACCTTCCTCTTTAATCACTTTATCTAATAAAAAAAAACCATCAAAATCCGTTGCGCAGTTTTAAAGATTTAAGCATACAAAGGGACATAGGGACAGAGGAAGCGACTTTGTTTATACTATGTAGTGATTAATGTTTTTCATGAATCTAGAGCTATATTTACCAAAATTATTAAATATGCATTCCCACGACCATTGCATGTTAATAATATTAAGATGTAACGTTTCTTTCTGTAACAATAATCATCACTTACACAAACCGCTATTAACTTCTCATTTGGTTGGGCAATGCGAATGACCCGTGACAGCACCCTTTGAGCCGTGGAAAATCGATTTAGGTTTATTTTACACTCACGTGGTTTTATGCTTCCTAGGTTTATGAATGATTCCTCCTTCAATTTGAAACTAAAAGAGAAAAGACAAATTCCTATCCGTGGGGTTAGTCTCGAATCTCGATTTCATGGGACTTGGAAATTGAAATCGAGTATGTCATTTTAGAAACTGTAGAACACAATACCAGCGAATTATTAATACTAGTGGTCGCCCATTGGTCAAAATTCGACCACAATATTTTTTTTTTATATTCTTGATAAGAACGCCATCTTCATTTCTCAAGACCAACTACGTTGTTTCCAAACTTTTTTAGTGCGCCATCTGTGATCTTTTTTCGTTATCATCAATACCATTATTTGTTTGTGTGTGTCAAATGCATGGTAGTGTGGGTAATGTTTTATTTATGAATGAATAAAAAAATTATATATCGTGTATTTTCTCGGTGCCAAATCTCACTTGATGACTTACCTTTTACCAGAGGTTATTAAATATTAGATAATAATAATCTCTGCTATTATGTAAAACCCTGACATAACGTACTATGTCGAAAAATAATGTTCTTGAAGCACTAAAGCCTGAATTTTGAAAAGGTGACTAGGTGACTAACTAGACTTGAAAGTTTTTTTAAAAAGAAACATAAAACAGTACATTGTGTGTTCTAAATATTCTAATACCTATACGAGAATAGAGAATTGTACCCACAGTCTTACATTACAGGTTAATCTTTTGTATTTATGTATGTTTGTATTGACATTAATGTTGTATTCTGTTCTACCCGATTTAATAAAACTAGTGATTGTGTTGACAAGAACCCATCTTCATTTCTCAAGAACAACTAATTTGTTTTCAAACTTTTTTGGTAGGCCATCTGTGGTCTTTTATCGTTACCATCAAAATACTTGATTGTGTGTGTGTGTCAAATGCATGGTAGTGTGGTTAATTTTTTATTTATTGATTTAATGTACTTTGTAAGCATTATTATTGAAAAAGATTAGGGTTCTGCACTTCTCCTACACATAAACTACAAGTGTGCCAATTTTTATATTCCTGCGTTCGAGCAATTTTCGTAAAAAGGGGCTTCAAAGTTTTGGCATCACGTATTAATGTATAGATAATAAATCGCTAAATGTTATGTAAGGAATGAGGACAATCATAAATACATACACACAATTAAATGCACGCAGCATCAACAGATTACGTTATCTAACGTGTGCATGATTTAAAATCGATTTGACATAAAAAGTTGTTAGTTCAATACTCGATAGTGAATGTATGAGAAAATAATTGATTCGTCATTATCTGGTTCTTAGCGACGCTCGCGCTGTCGAATGACGTGAAAGATCGTACGAGGCTTTAATGATAAATGCAATGTTAGATTTTTAGTAAAACTAGTGGTCGCCCATTGATCGAAATTCGACCATTTTAAATTTTAATATCTTGTTGATAAGAACGCTATCTTCATTACTCAAGACCAACTACTTTGTTTCCAAACTTTTTAGTGCGCCATCTGTGATCTTTTATCGTTATCATCAATACCATTATTTGTTTGTTTGTGTCAAATGCATGGTAGTGTGGGTAATGTTTTATTTATTGATACAATTGTTTTACGAAATGAACCATGAGTATTGTGCTCGGGTTCGATGGGGTTGGCATGTCTCTGAACAATCCCTCTTTAAAACAAAAGATTAAAAAAGAACCCTGAGGAAAATTATAAATCAGCTATCTTTAATATAATCTTTAAAAAAAAAAATTAAATAAAACATAACACAATTGGAGTAAAATTAGAATTTCACTTAATTATATGAGAATAAATGTTACTTATAGAGTAATCATATAACGGTGCGTTAGGATTTTTATCAAAGAATTTAAAAAATGCAGTTAAGGCCCCACATTTAATCAGCCAGAAGAGCCAATCGCTGCACTCCCCCGTTCGATGATTAACTATGAAATATTGCGATCTAAAGTAAACGTTTTAAGCGACAAATCACTATTTTTGACACTATAAAGGTAATTTGAAAAAAAGTGTAAAAACTAAAACACTTATCATTTAGGTATAGTACTTATCTATGTTTATGTTAAATCTGGTGTCGATATTTTCATAACTGAAGTAGATAGTTGGGTTTTGCTTTCAAAAAAGGGTTAACTTTTTGATTTTTTTCTATCTAGCAAAGTGTAATGAATCGTGTTTTGGAAACACTACTCTTATAAAGCATATTTATGTTAATCTTGTGTATTTTTGTCACCAAGATCCATGTTTGCTTTGTATGAAAAAAAAACATTATACTGCTGACGTATTTTAGCATACATGGACTCTTAAAGGATTACATGACACCGTAAGATTATAAACATCTCTTGGTTTACAATCTCTCTCGCGCGATTCTTAACTGTCGAATAATAATTATGAACTGTGTCAAACTATTTTATTAAGTAGTAGCGCGCTAATTTCAGTCCATTTCAGTGAACCATACAATTTTTCAACAGTGCACAATCAAGATAATTTTTTTTCCCCATATCGGTCCGGGCTCCTTTGTAAATAAATGAAATAAATAAATAAAATGTAGATGATCTACATCTGCCTTCCTGTGCCAGGCAACTCGTAAAAGGCGGGCATAGGCTTACCGTCACTAATACCGTGACATTTGACATTAAACTTACTTTTGGTCGAGGCCTAACATACCGGCATCTGGTTGGCAACGCACTATTACCACCTTTGGTGTCTCTAGGCGGCGTGAATTTCTTACCATCAGGAAATCCGTCTGCTTGTTTGCCTTCCAATGTCAGAAAAAACAAATGACTAGGTGATAGAGTTTCGCAGCAACTCACCCGGATTGGTACCACCGCCTTAAGTATTCCTACCGCCATAACGTCATGACGTGTTCCATTCGGAGGGTAAGGTAGCCGGTAAACTTACTTTTGCTCGAGGCTTAACATCCTGGCCTCTGGTTGGCTAGAGCTCTAGGCGGCGAAAATTTCTTACAATCAGGAAATCCGTCTGCTTGTTTGCCTTCCAATGTCATAAAAAAAACATAATAATGGTGTTTATAATGTCACAGTGACATAAGTACATTGACATCAAAATCTCAAGACCCAGAGTAGCACACATACGAGTAGATCTCATAGATTGTGACATCAGATGATTGTAAATTGGTTTTCATTTCATTTACCTATTTTATTATTATAAATATTTTGTCCTTATTATAATCGCATGATGTGTGTGCAAACTTAGAAACGGAATCGTGTAGCTGACCTTACTCAAACGTCGACGAATCGATGTACACAATATCTTAAAACTACATAATATAGTCGAAGATCCGAAGTTATGCTTTTTTCTGCCTGTCAGAGCCGAAAAGTGCCAACTTCGTTTATGTAACGGATGGAAATTGTCACATATTTCATGTTTTCCATCGTCGGCGCTTGGTAAAACTTACAAATAATAATATTTTTAAATAAAGAAACACTTGTACTCTTTTACGTATAACCAGGTATAACTTATAATTTATTATTTTGTAAATAGCCTACATACCGGTTTCGCTTATAAAGTGATACGTATGTTTGTTTAAAAATATGGGAATTGTCACTCTAATTTCTTATTTAATATTAAATTATCACTCTTATTTATGTTATATTTTTGCTAGTCTAGCTAGAGCTCGAAAACGGCAGGATTTATTAAAATAGTTATGTCTAAAAAATTGTTTTATTTATTTCTATTGATTTTTATTTCTACTGCAGTGATTAACAAAAAATGGAAACTTGTTCGAATGTTACCACTGTTCTATAGTCTTATCGTAATATGGCCACTGCTCGCCTTTGTCGTGTTCCTATTTTGAGTCAGTTATTTTAAACAGACAAATTTTAACATCTTAGTTTTCATGTTGGCAATGGAATCTAAAAAATGTAAGCTTTCGTTTCCAAATTGTGTTATGGTAGAATTGAATGGACGAATTTACAACAAAGGTCGCTGCGATATCGCCGAACTGGTTTGTGTGCTGACCTTACTCAACCCGCGACAAATTAACGAACACAACTCGACGTAATTTCATAGATAATGATGATCTGTGAACATTTTCTGTTATAAATAACTCTTGAACTTTTGCACAATGTTTTTATTATTACATTTAGTTAATGGGTATTATTATTATTTATGTCATAATTAAGGTTCAGGAGTAACACTCCCGTATAAAAATAGATAACATATAGGGATTAGAGGTAGTAGGTATTATCTGACAATAGCCCGCGACCTACCCCACATGCGAATGTTTTGCAGGTTTTCTGTGGGACCCTTTGAGATATCAGTATGAGCATTTTCCAAAGTTAAGAAAGATTTATCACTATGACAACACTATCCTAACAAATTACCTCTCACTGAATTTTTACCGTAGTATCAATATTCTTTATAATAAAAAATAGTCGAAGGATTTGAATTCGACAAAATTCAAATGAAAGAGAGTCGAGACCGGTAGACAAAAAAAAGAGGGCTCAAATCGTAAAAAATGTAAAAAATTTCTTTCTTTTATAATATGAACATTTTTAAATTTAATTTAGACATGTATCATATAAACAGCACCCAATATAGAGTATCTGTCTGAACGTAGCCTATGATTTATTGTGGTCTTATTGTAATCTACTCCTTGGGACTAATGTGAATTAAACGTTGTCCTCTTGTAAGTGCATCGCAAAAGGGCAAATGTTACATTCACTGAGCGAGCGAAGATACAATTAGGCTTGGACAAATAAAACAAGGCCTTCGATTGCTTCAAAGTTTTAGCTTTATATTCAAAATATTAAAATAAATTAAAAAAATGTAGTACAAGTAATTAACTTCTGTATACTATCTGCTACAGAAGTGATTGCCAACGCAATATAGTCTTAGACCGGATCCCGGGTTTCCGGAAATCTAAATTGCAGACCCATTCCAAGCTTTTGCAGAAACAAAATCTCCTAATTATTTTTCACATGTAATAGCTGGTTTTCCAAACACTTTTCGGCATCAAACAAATTATTTTTAAAAATTAATTATTTTAATTTTTTTTTCGTTTGTCGAGTGGCTAGCGTACACGCCTAACTACATCGACCAACCGCGAGGCTCGGGTTCGATCCCCGACGAGAGCATGCATGTGTATGATGAATATTCGATGTCCGCATCTCCGGGTCTGGGTGTTTATTAAATTTATTCTGGTATCTTTTTAAGTATTTCTATGTATTAGTATCGTTGACTAACACCCATAACACAAGCATATAACTTACTTACTTCAGGGTTAGATTCAATTTGTGTGACTTGTCCAAGGAGCATTATTTATTTATTTGTTTAAAATATCTACTAATTTTTACAACTACTATTTAGCAATTTGTCGATAAAAAATTGAATTTGGAAACAATACTTAACCTAAATTCAAAACCCGTCAAGTTTTAATTTTTTTTTCTGTATTGTGGAGGTTGTTACGCCTGACCTGATCTGATACTGAATAAGAAGTTTTCTAAAAGTATGTATTTAGGAGACGGACACCATTTTATGATTCTAAGCTAAACCCGGGCTAGAAAAGTAAAGTTCTGGATAAATCTGCTTTTCAAATTAGTACATTTAAAAACAAGTTTACAAAAAAAGATCTTATGGTAAAAATAATTCCAACCACAGTTCAATGGTTGCATGTTTTTGTATGTCTGTTTGTATTATGAATTCCAATACTCATTAACATAATTTTAATATTTTTTTATTTAATATACTTTAATATCAATTATAAATACAACGTAAAATTTGCAATTTCAACGATTACTTAGAAAAAACATCGCTGAAAAATTTTAAGAAATTTAAGAATAATAAAAGGAAGGAAGAAAAAATTAAAGTCGATTTTTAACCGACCCCAAAAAGGTGAAGGTTCTCAATTCGATCTTTTTTTTAATATTGTTTTGTGTGTTTGTTACGCATTTATTTGACCAATAGTCAACCGATTTTGATGTTTCTTTTTTTTTTAAAATAGTTATGATTTCGATGTGGTCCTTTAATAATTGTATCACAATCCTGCTTGTGTTTTTTGAGTTATTACCTATCTACTAGCAGGATGTTGAAATGGGTACTACCACTATAATATTTCTGCCGCCATAACGTCGGTATCTCGTGT
>NJDD01003634.1:135080-151828 GCA_002245505.1 Calephelis nemesis | reverse complement strand
TCTTGTTCCGGGTGTTCATCTAAGAATCCATGCTGTGTTATAACGTTTTTTATAAGGAGATTCTACTATATCACGGGATAAACTTTCGTTTTTATTTAACCTTCACCGAACAGAAGAAACAACTAATACTGATCAAATAATGAAGCTCTAATGACGTTTTCGTAACACCGTGACTGATCAGTGTACTTTTAAATTGATCTCCAATTGGAATCAGGTATTAAATCTCATTATTTCATACATGTAGTGCAAGGTCAGTAATATGTTAAGACGTACTCAGAGCACAGCATCCGTGTCCGACTTCAGTAAAAGTCACGGCCAAAACCAATGTGCTCCTTGTAACATTTACTTTGTTAAGGTGGCGACTAGTGAACTTTTCACATAAATGGTATCTTAAATAATTTATAATTTGAAAAAAGAGCATATCTTCGAAGAGGTAGGCAGAGGCACAACCAGGGCACCTACGACTAGCCGAAGACACTAAGCCCCACATTGGGATAGGTAGCAAGCCTATCGCCAACCGGGCACATCCAATCCCGAGCAACGTTTTTTTAATTAGGAAATCGGAAAAATCCAATTTTCTTTTTGTTGCCCGACCCGGGATTCCAACCCGGGACCTCAAGCAGTCAAGTCCAACAACTGAACCGCTAGACCACAGAGGCGATATTATAATTTAAACAAAACTTATTAGCAACGAAGAGCAAAAAAGTAAATATCTTCTTGCACGTATGTCCGAAAAGGAAGACAAAGTGACAGCCATGGACCTGTTTGCGACGTATGACCCAACGTATCGCAAACCTATCGCTAATTGGCCACTTATCCAATAACGGCAGTGCTGTTTTTTATTAGAAACTAGCTGACCCGACAGACGTTGGCCTATCTTATGAATAGGTATTGAATTCTTTTTCGTATGAACCTTTATTTGCCGAACACAACAGAAAGAATTACATCCGTTCAGACGTAATGCGATGACGGGGACAAACGGGGATTTATTCTACTAATATTATAATATTATAAATGCAAAAGTTTGTATGTTTGTTACTTAATCCTTGACGCAAAAACTGTTGATCCTATTTTCATGAAATTCGACACACACATAGAAGTTAACTTTTTTAGTTTCTTTGAATGATATCTATTTTACATGCATGTAGTTTGTTTAGAGTCAGTTTCTATACTTTTTACCATCGGCGCTTGGTAAAACTTCATTCTAGACACAATTTATAAATAACACGAACTTTACATAGATAGTTTCGATACTTGAGCATCAATTGATCACCCTGATGATACTTGACTGATAGTTACCTGAAAACAGTGTGTAAGGAAAATATTTTCATTGTATTCTAAGTTTTATGTATGAAATTTTACCTCCTACAGAAATATAATAATCCTTCTTCATAAAAAATTTGACCCCAAATTTTAGTTTAATTTGTCTTCGTAAAGTAAAATAGGGTGCGTTTTTTCTTGTTAATATGTCAACAGGTAAAGCTGTAGTTTTTGCGAATTATCGACTTGAGATATAATATTTCAGATTGGTTTGTTATAATATTATATTTTGTTCGATACTCTCTATCTCGTACTTCAATGAGGTAGAGTGAAGACTGAGTGAAGTGTAAATATTCTTCGTCTTAGTTTGTTCTAAACTTTGCTAAGGTCTGACCTTCTTTTTCATTTGTGCATTATTAAATTAAGGGTTAAATTTATGCAAATAATACAGAAAACGCCGAAAAAATATACTTAATGTCTCTATTATGAAGTCAAAAATGTCGCATAATACAATTAGTCTTTCACCCATCGATATATTTATCATCTCTCGACATAAGGATAGTTAATAAACATTTAATAACATACAAAGCCGCAAGTTATTACGCGATGTGACTCAACTTTCATCTGACGCGTGCGCAAGTCGTCGGTAGCATGCGCTTGCGCACCATAACGACACGCGAGGGCTTTCACCCTCTATACTTAGCTATTGTCTAGGGTTTGGATTAACTGCACATAAAAAGTAAAAAATGTCAAAAAAGACATTCCGCTGCTTTTATTTCCAGCGTGTCGAACCGATGCCTTCAAGTTTTTTGTGAAAAGTATTTTTTTTCGCTAATCACTCTGTCCCTATATCCTTTTGTATGCTTAAATCTTTAAAACTACGCAACGGATTTTGATGCGGTTTTTTCAATAGATGAAGTTATTGAAGAAGAAGGTTTATACCCGTGCGAAGCTGGGGCGGGCCGCTAGTGTAATAAACCTAACCATTCCTTCATTACGCAAACAAAGCCATTATTTTTTATAATGAAACTGGCTGACCCAGCAAACTTCGTATCGCTTGACATTAATGCTTCGATAGTAGCGCATTCTGCTAAAAAATAATTAAAAATACATTTTCCAGTGGACCAAATTGTGAATCTAAACCATTCTCGAATCCCCTTGAACACACACAAAAAGTCACATCAAAGTCGCTTCAGTCGTCTAGAAGGAGTTCAGTGACAAACACACGAACACAAGAATTATATTATATATTAAGATTTATGGTCCTATTTATAAACGTAGACTAAAGTACTCCAAGCTATAATGTCAACTTAAACTTTGGAGTATTTTAGTCTATGTTTACCTATGTATCAAATTAAAAGTTTATAATCAAGTGACAACCCTAATATTTCTGTGCTCAACAGACGAACAACCGCATAAATCATTTGATTTATTAGCAATTATTTGATCGCTATAATCTGGCTAATTAGTTTGAAATATTAAGGTTTTTATACAGAAATTCAGGATGTTTTATATATGTATAAATCGATCGTTATATTCACTGAATATTTAACACCAGAGGAAGTAGAATAATCTCCTTATCTATATACGTAATGCCAAAACTTAGGACCCCTTTTTACGAAAATTGCGCTGATAGAGGAGCATAAAATTTGGCACACTTATAGTTTATGTGTAGGAGAAGTGCACACGAATATTTTTCAATAATAATACTTATAAAGTACATTAAATCAATAAATAAAACATCACCCACACTACCATGCATTTGACACACACAAACAAATATATTGATGATAATCATGGCGAACTTAAAAGCTTGGAAACAAAGTAGTTGAGAAATGAGAAAATGGCGTTCTTATCAACACGACATTAAAATTTATTATGGTCGAATTTAGACCAATGGGCGACCACTAGTTATAATAAATACACTTCTTCTGTAAACATCAGATGAAGAGTTGGTGCGTTACCCATTTACATTAAATGCATCAAGTTGATGTGGCCAAGTGGTGGTAATAATGCTAGTAGTCGTCGATACCTACTTTTACACACAGTTTTGTAGTAGACACTTGTACTTATCCACTCTATACACTTTATTTAATACTTTTTGGTACTCTTTAGCCAACCGGATTCATTTTTTACAGCATCATCAGGGCTTTGAAACTAAAGATAAAAAGAATGTTTTAGTTTAACGTTTAGTACAGTTTTTTTAGCAGTTGAGAGCGCTCAAACTGTTTGTATGTATATCGACTTTTGTTCCGAATAAACTTTCTTTTTTTAGTACTTATTTGGTTGGATGTTACTGTAAGTATGGTGATGCTGTATTAGGTGAAACCGGTTGGCTATAGAATAACGAAAAGTGTTGATTAAAGTGTACAGTGGATAAGTACAAATGTTTACTACAAAAAAGTGTGTATACAATGGGATTCCACCAAGTGCCGACGATAACAAGAATAGATTCGATCATAGAGTTAGTGACAAAAACAGTCAATTGATTCTTACGAGTTGCTTTGTAGGAAAGCAGTTATATTATTTATTAAAAACTGGGAATCGAGGTTTAACCTCGTAAAAATATTACGGGACTAGGGATAAACAAACTAACTAACAAGTGCGTATAGCTAGTTAAAATTTAAGTAAAATTGAATCCATTTCTCACGTATTAAATTCCATTTAAGCCGACATCGATCAGATCAGAAACAGAACTGGTATCGCATGGGAACCATCTTGTCTGCAGAAGGTGCAAGTGATTACAGCGGCATCACGCAAGACGACACCGTTCTCAGATGATGACATAACCAGAAGGAAGATTCAACGTCTTCTGGCAATCAATTTGCAATACTGTCGCTAAAGAATAGGGTTTATTTTTGTACCTGCGTATACAATTAGTGGGTTTGTGTTGTGTGATTGTTTTTGTTTATTATGTTTGATTTTTAGAATTTTTTAGGTTAGAAATTCAACAAAAATGTAAATATGGCTAATAAATTACATATTCACACTTTTCATTTTAATATTACCAAGCAGAAAAAAGAATTGCGTAATTACTCTAAAAATATGCTTTTTAATAAAATTAGAAGGAAGAGAGTAACATTTACCACAGATAAGATTAAAACTGCGGCAAGAAAGCAAAAAGAAATAAGGCAGCTAGTCTTCATACACACAATACATATTAAATAACTATAATGTCATCTGTACGTCAAGACGTGAAAGAACGACAGACAAACAGACACACTTTCGCAATTATAGCATTAGTGCATATCCACACAGTGTACAGAAATCTCCTTAAAACTAATTAATTTAGTAGTTCCTCTTCCTCGACCAACGAAACGAGTATTTTTTCAATTAAATTAAAAAATATCATTCTATAAACCATTACATTTCTATTTGTAAATATTTCTCTTACATCAAAAATGCATTTTCTATCAGCCATTTTTAATTACTCATTTTAAATAGGTATGACATATAAAAAAGTATCTACACGTATACATATATCCCTGAAGAGGGAGACAGAGGCACAACCAAGGCACCCACGACTAGCCGAAGACACTAAGTCCCACAAAGTGATGTAGGTGGTTAGCCTATCGCCAACTGGGCACATAACCAATCCCGGGCTACGTTTTTTTAATAGAAAATTCAAAATATACATTTTGTTTTTTGTTACTCGACCCGGGAATCAAACCCGGGACCACAATTAACACAAAATTTTTCAACAATATTTTTTAATATGTTTTTATAGCAATAATGGGGCATTTTTATGCCAACTTCACTCTACACTTATATAATTAATATAATTAAAACACTTTTTGCTCAAGTCTAGTGAAACGTTGTTTATGGGATAAGTACGTCTGAAGATTATAAACTATTTAATTTAGAAAGAGATAAAAAGTCAAAGTTGTCGGTTATATTCGTAAGTTATTAGGTCGAAGATGACCAATTACAAAGTCTGAACACTAAATCATAATCTTTATAAAGAGCCCGTGTTGCCAACATGCGAAATTTCATTCCCTTATTAGGAAAATCGATTTGTGTCGTGAATCACGCCATTGGCAACACAAAGGAAAATAAACATAACAGAACGAGGTACGATTATTGTTGTCAGTCGTTTCCTATTAGTTGGTGATGCAACGTACAATACCTTGCTACTATGCACTTTACATAAGATGCAAGTAGAAACGGGTCATTATGATTATGACTGGGTGATTTTTGAATTTGCTGATTAATATCCGCTTCTTTCTACTTACATTATCAAATCTTGCCATCATTGTCGCTTTGTTTGGTATAAGGTATTATTCGTAAATGAATTTATAATTTTAAATCCCTGCGACACATAATCTCTGATGAATACCTTTTCAAAAGTACATAATATCTTTTACTTTGCCAATAACCTACTGTGTTACTTCCTGGGATCGTACTCATAACACCCACTTATGCAAATTAGAACATGTCCAAAGATCATTACCCAAAATCACTCATTTCCTTCTTTTTCGAACTTCTACTTCTGTACTGTATTTTTGCAAAAGTTAAACATTTAGACAAATTTTGTGATAAACACTTTTTCTTAAGGGGCAATATACGCTAAAATACGTCAGCAGTTTAATGTTTTTGTCATACAAAGCAATCATGGATCTTGATGACAAAAATACACAAGATTAACATGAATATGCTTTGTAAGACTAGTGTTTCCAAAACACGATTCATTTCACTTTGCTCGATAGAAAAAAATCAAAAAGTTAACCCTTTTTTGAAATCAAAACCCAACTGTCTACTTCAATTATGAAAATATCGACACCAGATTTAACATAAACATAGGTAAGTACTATACCTAAAAAATAAGTGTTTCAGTTTTTATACTTTTTTTCAAATTACTTTTATAGTGGCAAAAATAGTGATTTGTCGCTTAAGACGTTTACTTTAGAGCGCAATATTTCATAGTAATCATGGAACGAGGGAGTGCGGTGATTGGCTCTTCTGACTGACTAAGTATGGGGCCTTAAATATAATTCTTCAGAATATAATTCAAAACTACCAAAATTTTACCTTTGATACTTCATTAAATACCACAAAGCAAGTCAATCTTTGTCAAACGTTTGCGGTTTCCACAGGATCCGCTAATAGAAATCAAAGTAAATTATAGAGTAACAGCAACACACACACACCCACACACACGAATAGTTATACATCAGCACATATACATTGCATTTTATAAATTGTATAATGTCTTTCAACAGTTTTTAAGATTAACTGGTCTAAAGGGCTACTTATAAAAGTATAAAAAACGTATAAAAACTTATAGGTACAATAAATTAATTGTATAATTATTATTATTTATAATTATTATTATTACATAGCCTTAAAGGAAAGTGAATTAGCGATGAGAATTTCAAATTTTCAAAAGTTATACCCCTTTTTTGTTTGTGTTAAAACTATTTTTTATTATTTCATTTTTTTTATTTTACCATTATTTTTGAAGTTGGCCTTGGTTTGTCTAACTACCTTTTTTAACAGCCTGGATATTTTAGCTTTTGATTAAAACTTTGTTTTTAAAGCTTGCTTCTTACGAGCTACTTAGTAAACCAAATATAAAAGAGCAAAACCATAGAAAAAATATTACAGTGTTTTAAAAGAACATCGCAATAAAATTAAGTGCTTAATGTATTACTTAATGAGTTAATTGTTTATGAGGTGTTTACGATCCCATCAAATATTATTGTCGTTAGCTAAGTTTTATTTCACATCACGATTTTGTTTGTAAACTTGGGTAATTTTACAATTAAAATGAGTATATAAGTATGCTGTAAGCTACTAGGAGCCCGCCCCAGCTTCGCACGGATAGACAAACTTCTATGCTAATATACATATAAACCTTCCTCTTGAACCACTCTATCTATTAAAACACCGGATCAAAAACCGTTGCATATCTAAGCATAACATATAATAAAAAGATTTAAGCATACATACCGTCAGACCGCGGAAGCAGTTTTTTTTAAACTATATAGGGAAGTATATATAGATAGAGAGGAAGTATATATAGATATATACATAGAGTGAGATTCGATCGTAGTTCGCATAATCATAATTTTATTTGTCACTAGCCGATCCGGCGAACTGCGTATAATTTCACGTTAACACCTGCAGTTTGTGTGGACAAAATTGAAGAGTGCTTTTCTCTGTTTCTCAGCAATTTTCCCGGTTTTTCTCTACGCTGGATTATCTTCCTGACAATAACCCATCTTACTCGTACAAAAAATATTTGTTTCAATTGGTCCTTCCGTTCACGAATCATGCGATATTTAATAAAAGAGGCTAATTTTTATATATCTTCAATACAAAAAGTATAAATTATAGCTAAATTTGATGATAGATGATGCTCACGTTTTGCTAATCATCAGCCATGACAAATGGATGCGTCAGAACAAAGGTCACCTTCCCATGACAAGCCTGTCGAAATATTTCATTACGGAACACATAATTAGTAATATTTATGTGCGTATACGCATTTTCAAATTAAAAATAAAATACATACAGACGAATATATGACCTTCTACTTTATACTTTGTGTTTGCTTCGAAACAGTATAAAATATCGAGTCTTTCATTGCCCGAGACCTTTCAACTTAAATAAACATTTGATTAAATGTAAACATTTTAGGATAACATAAAACTGAATTTTATACAGGGTAATTGGGTAAATATTAATAATATATATTCAACTAGCGGCCCGCCCTGGCTACTCAGGGTTACAAAATATACATATAAACCTTCCTCTTCAATCACTTTATTTATTAAAAAACCCGCATCAAAATCAGTCGCGCAGTTTTAAAGATTTAAGCATACAAATTGACATAGGGACAGAGGAAGCGACTTTGTTTTATACTGTGTAGTGATTACCGTAAACTCCTGCAACTACAGCTCAATACTTTTTTAATTAGGGACCAAATACTTTTAAAAATAGATAGCCAGCCAGCAATGCTGTTGCCGTATACAACATTTGTCTAAGATCCCGCACAGGAGACAGCGATGCGCAATTACGGTGTATATAAAAAAAGAAAAAATATATAATAAGATACGATGTGTATAGATGACGATAATTGTCTCTTACCATTTGTTATGAAATCCAAGCCAGAAAAATATTTTATTACATCGTTATACGAAATCTATGATGATTAAATCTTCATAGCATTCTCATATATCCTACCTGAAAGCATACGCTAACATACTCTATACTTTTTAAATATGGTCTGGCATTCGGATCACGCTAAAATTAATTTTCAAATACATCTGAATATCTAATCGCCTCTGTGGTCTAGCGGTCCGGGTGTTGGACTTGACTGCATGAGGTCTCGGGTTCGAATCCCGGGTCGGCCAACAAAAAGAAAATTGGATTTTTCCAATTTTATAATTAAAAAAAAATGTTGGTCGGGATTGGAAATGTGCCCGGTTGGCGATAGGCTTGCCACCTATCACATTGTGGGACTTAGTGTCTTCGGCTAGTCGTGGGTGCCTGGTTGTGCCTCTGCCTACCTCTTCGGGGATATGGGCGTGAAGATACTATACTATACTATACTATACTATACTATACTATACTATACTATCTGAATAATTGTCAGGATAAAGTAACATTGATTTGTTCTTCGATAGAAAACTTCTAAGTTTAATGCGAATTAAGAAAAAAGAACCTAATCATCAGGTGAATGTTTTGGTCTGTTGAAAACACTTGAGTAAGTATACGTGACCGTTTTTGATAACATACCTAAAACTCACAATACATACATACATACATACATCGTATAAAGACTAACTTTTGGCATTTCTATGGAAAACATGAAATTGATCAGCTTTCCCTTCAGACGTACCTAAAGATGACAGAGGAAAATTCATGCAACTGATGTCAGAATTTCTATTTTCTAGGCTCCAAGCTGAGGTCCACAATTTTATAATTCGTTTAACATCTTTTACAAATGAGGATAGAGGAGTATCAAAGTTGGTCACAGTAAGTTTTTATATAATTAACTAGCGACCCGCCCCGGCATCGCACTGTTATAAAATATACATATAAACTTCTTCTTCTTCAATCACTTAATCTATTAAAAAACCACATCAAAATCCGTTCCGTAGTTTTAAAGATTTAAGCATATAAAGGGACAGAGGTTAGGGAGACTTTCCCTCATAAATAAAAAATGTTGCACACACTATCATGCGTTTGTCACAATATTTTTGATTTGTTAGCGCTGTTATCAGTATTCACACTGAGAAGAGATTAATATAATTAGTAAGTATATATTCTTACTGAATGTTAAGTTTAATGATAATTGTGATGGTCGGGTTTCGACCACCAGGCGGCGGTTGTTTAGATAACGAAATAATTTGCAATAAGCTTATCACAGCTTTGAGAAACTGGGATTTAATTGTTATTTCATATCACTGTCTCACAATGATGTAATTATTCAGTAGTTTCCAACAATAGAGTGATATAATATGTGCCTGACCGTGGTTCTCTTAAAGATAACCCAAAGTGGCCCGCACCTTAGACTATGAATTTGTATGGAATTATTCAAATTATTACAGTTCGTATATGTTAACAACATAATAACGTCATATATTGAGAAAAGCTTTCGACCAATTAAATCGGGTTTTTTTAATGTTGTAGGAAGGCAAACAAGCAGACGGATTTCCTGATGGTAAGAAATTCACGCCACCTAGAGACACCAAAGGTGGTAATGGTGCGTTGCCAACTTGAGGTCAGAATGTTAGGCCTCGAGCAAAAGTAAGTTTACCGGCTACCTTACCCTCCGAACCGGAACACGTCATGACGTTATGGCGGCAGGAATAGGTAAGGCGGTGGTACCAATCCGGGCGAGTCGCTGCAAAACTCTACCACCTAGTCAGATGTCACGGTGTTAGTTATGATAAGCCTATGCTCGCCTTTTACGAGCTGCCTGGCAAGAAAGGCAGACGGTCTATTCTGCAAAGGAGCACGGACCAACACGGGGAATTCCACAATTTGTATGATAATTGTAAAGAGCATACTACAAATCAAATAATTAATAAAATCAGGCTACGCGTTAATGGAAAGTAGATCAAATTTCATTTTGACTTTAACCCATCTCTCATGAGAACTTCTTTAGCAACCGGACTAATATTTATTCTATAATATAAAGTACCTGTCAAAATTTACATAATATAAATTTCCATTATACAGACTGACAACAATGCTACAAATAGAACACATTTTTCGCTTATGGGATGCATTTTTAACTGTCTACGTCTACATACATACATACGTATCTTCACGCCAAGTCTCTTACGGGGTAGACAGAGAGTATCGAGTGCCTGACATCACGATTCTGACGAACCTGTCTAGCTTCCTTCACATTCATTACCCTTTTCATTCAAACACGCCAGTTTCGGAGACTCTTGACACCACCCTCGGATAATATCCGAGTGATCTGATCGTGAAATGTCAACCTTGGTCTTTCCGGGTACATCCATCCACATTCGCATTGTATATCTGCTTTTTCAATATTTCATCTGTCATTCTTTCCACGTCACCGAACCAGCGGAGCGAACCATTTCGCATTTCAACACCAAAACTTTTTTCAATTCCACTCTTTCTCGGATCTGGTCTGTGTCTAATCCCATAAAAGTAACATTTTAATCGTAACTGGTGAGCTCTATGGCAATACTTACTCTAAGATTTACACGGATATTCTTGTAATAGCAATGACACAATTCACATAACGCGGCTTACTTTTTACCATCTACGTAAACTATATCACTCATTTTACATCGTACGTGTTTCTCTTCATTGGCACTACGATTGCGTTAAGTCTATACTAATCCACGCTAATCTTATCTATTTTATAGCTTATCTATTTACTATTTACTCAATTAATGGCTGATTAATAATGCAACCTCATATTTAATTCACGAACATAAAGTATCTTCACGCCCATATCTCCGAAGAGGTAGGCAGAGGCACAACCGGGGCACCCACGACTAGCCGAAGACACTAAGTCCCACAATGTGATAGGTGGCAAGCCTATCGCCTAATAACACGAACATGAAATTTTAAAGAGAGCGCTATACGAATACATCAACTAAAATAAGACTTAAAAAGTCTTACATACGGGCCTTAAAAAAGTATTTTCATGAAAAATTCTGTCGTTTTGGTATTCGAAATTTGAAATTTGGCCAATTGATAGTTAAAAAATAAAATATTATGTCAATCAATTATTTTATTTATCAGGGACGGATTAGGAAAGTCTAATAGCGCTAATTTTTTTATTGCTAGTCACATTCACTTCAATCTCAACAAAATTTAGGGGTGAATCATCCTTAGAACAAATAGTTGTGCAAAACAATTTTTATTTCAATTCATTTGCCAAGTTTTTCGGACAGAGTATTCAGGTATTTAGTACAGAATACATTTACATAATATAGTACATTTGGCATTGCCAAAATAGAAAAAGCTATATAATAAAGGGAATATGACCTTTAATTGCATTTGAAATGCAATTTAAAATGGGACATCAGCAGATAAACGCGCTAAAGGTCAGAATCGTGTGACTTTGTTTTAAAAACAACGTGTGGTGATTCTCTTATTGATAGTCAAGGATTTTGTAAGTAACCATTAAGCAATTACATATTTAGTTCAGTTCTTACAAGTAGAATTATTAGAACAAAGTTAAGGTCAAAACGTTAAAGATGTTAGGCTACTTTTTCAATAGCATGTGAAAAAAATAGACACACTGATTTCGTCATAGGCAAAAATATCCGCCATTTATGTCTAAGGGCACCTAGGTATAACCATCCTACTAAATAAAAGGGTAAAATTGATACACTATGTTTTTCAAAGGTGACCAATGCAGAGAAAAGTAATCTTTACAACTTACTTCATGTGAAATTCCTTATTATATATAATCCAAATAAACAATATTATAAAAAAATAGAGCGCTGGTTTCAATGTATTTTATGTTCATTTTTTTAATTATGTTAAGATGCCGGTGAAGTGCGAATGCTTTATATAACACATAGTTTTGAAATACATCGTGACCAAAATATGTTTCCCTCAAATTATTTTAATCGTTCTACCATAGTTTGCATGAAACCAATTTTATGATACAAAATTCTTATTTATACCTACTTAATATACCTAAAACAAACATTTTTACAACCTTAATTACGTCTTTTTGTAGTTTTTATTTTGTATGAATACTAAACTACTACTTGCGATAATAAAAATATCATTGTAATAAAAATTATCTAATTAACAGATTATGAACAACAAAAAAATATAATTAATTTGGCCGTATCGTTGGTAATGAGATTGTCATATAGGTATGCATAAAGCCATGAAATATAAAAGACTCAAATTTGAATCCTTACAGGGGTCAACTGTTATATGATAAATGTGAGGCCTAGTTCAGCTTTTTATTTAATTTGTTACCGTATTTATGCATGTCTATTTATGTATTAGTGTCTTTGACTAACATATAAAGGTGTAATTTGATTAATTCAAGGTTAGATCAATTCGTGTAAATTATCAAGATTTTTTTTTACATCTTGTTTTGAAATCAGCAAGTAAAAAATGTTTTGATATCATGATTACAATCAAAATCAAAAATGATTACGTGTTTTCGTTATCATTTTTTAATTGGAACCTACTTTGGCCCAAAAATTCTGTAACAATTGACATAGCAAAAAACAAAAATTACATAATCACATCCTCCATCCTCTGACAACTCCACTCTGTCGAGTAAATCGTATTTTATGTAATCTCAAAATGGAGGTCCAACCATTGTAGCCGGCCTCTTAATTAAAATATTTGAACTATTATTTTGTATATCATATTTTTGTGGCACAAAGCGGCGTGTGGCAAACTTCTCAGCAGCCGACCTCCGCTAAGACAATGGGTTTTCTTTCGTTAATTATGTTTTAATTGCACACTTGCATGTCAATTTTTTCGGTCAAGAACAAAACACACTGACCCAAAAGTTTCGAGTTCCGTCTAATGTCTTTTTTATCTACAATTTCTGAGACTTGTTATTACTAGTTGTCTCCCATTGGTAGAAATTCAACCATAATAAATTTAATATCTTGTTGATAAGAACGCCATCTTCATTTCTCAAGACCAACTACTTTGTTTCCTAACTGTGTGGTGCGCCGCGCCTTCTGTGATCTTTTATCGTTATCATCAATATATATGTAGGGTAAGCAGTACCAATGCTGGCACCCATACAGTGATTGGCACTTGAAGCTAATAATGCAAATATTAAGAAATGTAGGCGGTAAATTAAGTTAGTTTGTTTTTTAAATTATACCCAATTTATTTGGTGACAACACTGGTCAGTTGTTTATGCGATTTAGTGAATTGCAACACTGTAAAAATAGTTTTCGCCGAGATGTCGTGAAGTGTATCAGTTTTGTTGATTTCTTAAGAAAATTCGTTAAGTCTTGATAAGTTTCTCCACTTTAAACTAATGGCTTAGGATAATGTACGTTTGATGTTTTGTTCTTATATTAGGAACAGATGGATTTACTAAGTTTTTATCGACGAATATACATAAAAACTTTCGTGGAATATTATTTTTAAAAGGGCCAACCACTGTACTCACATTTGTATGAAAATCTAATTCATTGGCATGAGTGCCAATAATTAAAAACCACTTTCACAGAAAACTGAGACATTTTAGGCATTGAATCAAGTCAGAATAAAGAGTTATATTGAATAATTTTCAGTTCGTGGCGATCGCCATAGGATAAACAAATACTGGCAGTGATTGGCCATTGTACTTTTCGAGGCATTGGCACTGCCAATTTTTATACAATACTAGAGGCCAATCAATGTGCCGATATTTGGGGTAACTAGTAGTGATGTGCAAATTATTTACCTGACTGTGTAAGAAAACAGAGTAATGTACTTGGGCTAAAAGTAAGGAATTTTCTTTTGTATACTTTTGTTAATTTTATATGATTTTAGGCAGTCACTTATTTTATCTTATATATTATATTATTATAATAATTCTAAATATTAACGGCTGAAATTATTGGTCAGACAGTTTGTGGCAATAGTAATATACTTGCAAGGAAGCTTCTGTTATAGCCACATAGAAATGTGTATAGGTAATCTACTATTACTACTATGTATTATTAATAATAATTATAAAAGGTAGGTAACAGCTTAAATGAATCGCCAGTTGGATAGTTTTTGGCAATAGTTGCAATGCTTGCAAGCAATGCGTAAGATGCAAGCATTGGCTATCTTTCCACTAACACCTTTTTTTTTAAAAAAAAGAACTTATAAATAGCATAAACTCTCTATCCGCAGCGGTTCCAACCACTCTTTTTCTGTACTTGTACGATTTAGCGTGATGTTATAAAGCCTTCCTCAACAAACGGACTATTCAACAAAAATAATTTTAGAATTCGGACCAGTAAGTATATCCTGCGATTAGCGCGTTCAACCAACCAAACAAAAAAAACTTTCCAGCTTTATAATATTAGTATACCTAGATATATTTTCTGCGTATATTTTAGTAGGAATAATTCATTTCCCATCACTATTCTCTTTGGAATACAAATATTGGCACACTACTGATATAATAATTAGCACTGCCAATCATTATACATATTTTGGGGGCAATAATTATGCCAAAGGGGGCCAACAATAGTGCTTTCGTGCATTTTCTTAAATTTTATCTAATTACTCAAATTAGGTCTTATTTGAGCACTCTGAATTAAGTTAGAATTGTAGTTAGATAATGTGGCAACAGGAAATCAATATTTTGCAGTCGATATTGTAAGTAATTTATTTTCTATAGACTATCAAAATGAGAAATTTGCTTAAGGTGCCAATAATTGTACTGTTTACCCTATGTGTGTGTCAAATGCATGGTAGTACATGTAATGTTTTTTTGGATTAATGCACTTTATAATTATTATGATTATAAAATATTAGCGTTCTGCACTTCTCCCGCACATAAACTATAAGTGTGCCAAATTTCATACTCCTACGTCAGTGCAATTTTCGTTAAAAGGGGTCCAAAGTTTTTGCTTCCCGTATTAATATATAGATTAGTCACATTCATTTACAGAAGTCTGTTTTGTTGATAAGATTGCTTCGAAAGTTAAAGTTCCAATCTCTAGTCTGCGTTAGACCAATGCATGCTTCCAAAATAGTTTCTAAAAAAACAAATCAAATCTGCATAACACATACAAAATTAGTAGCTATGTTTGGTATATATGTTAATTTTTTTTAGCAAAAGATTGTGACAACTCCATCGCCAGTTAAGGGTGAGATCTAGTAATTTAAGGCAATCGACCGACCGCAAGGTTCGGGTTCGATTCCCGACGGTGTAGATATTTGTGTGATATGTGTTTGTAGTTAAGGGTCTAGACCACGAATCTAGGGGTTTGTTAAATTTATATTGGTATCTATTTAAATATTTCTATGTGTTGGTATAATTGTCTAATACCTATACTCACATACATTCACGCCAAGTCCGAGTGGTAGGCAGAGAGTATCGAGTGCCAAATGCCACGGTCCTTGCAGATCTGCCTAGCTTCCTTTATATTCATTACTCTTTTTTATACAAACACGCCGGTTTTGGTGACTTCTGACACCACCCTCGGATAAAACATCCATCGATATTCGCATGTTATATCTATTTTGTCAATCTTTCAACACACATGTAATCTATACTAATATTATAAAGAGGAAAGATTTGATTTTTTGTTTGTTTGTTAGAAATGAATACGCTCCGAAACTACTGGACCGATTTCAAAACTTCTTTCACCTTTAGAATGCTACATTATCCCATAACATAGCCTTTGTTTCATCAAAATCGATACAGTAAAAGCCAAGTTACGCAGGCGAAGCTGCATGAAACTGCTAGTAAGTTTATAATTTGCTTACTTTGGGGTTAGATCAAATTTGTATTTAGGGATATTTATCTATCGTTAAGGTTGTCCGGGATGCCTTTATGTATGACTTGTTTTTAATTTTTAGTGTATTTAATATTTACGAGTATAGTATGCATCTAAAAAGTTGTAACTAAAAACAAATTTTGTGGAAAAAGGCGACAGTCAAAAAAGGTGTTTGTTCAATATCATAATTTCCACCTTCCAATGGATGACCGCTCTGGCAATGACATGGCAATTAAAATTATACCCTCAAATATGACCTAAAGGAAACTCTGTGTCAACTATGCAATACTGCATTTGGAATGTCCTCTGTCGACACCCTCGTCTGAAGATGGGAGGTCTCGTCACGACGCCGACGCGATGCACGATACCGGCCAGCGTTACACTAAATCTATTTTGACGTTATCGAAAATGATACTTTCTTTTTCATTGACCTTTGGCTAGATTCGTGATACTCCTTCTCATAATTTTTTTGCACTGTTACCACAATTTGCTGTTATATATTTTTTAATGTGAGAGGTCACCCAAAGGTCACCGAACAAGCACTAGACTCTCCTGATGGTAAGAAATATTCTT
>NJDD01003634.1:112564-130377 GCA_002245505.1 Calephelis nemesis | reverse complement strand
CCGTAAACAAATTTTACACCTTAATCCAGCCTTTCCCAATGTTTGCGATAACGACCCCTTGCGGGCGCTGGAAGCCTAAAAGAGCGCGGTAAGAATCCTGAAAAAAAAGTTTTTTCTTAAACTACAGGCGAAACAAACATGTTGTTGAGGTTATTGACGAGAAAAAAACGAGATGGGGGGTGCAAAATAATAACTAATTTTCAAAGTGGGTGTTACACGAAATAAGTTTGGGAACCTCTGCCTTAATCAAACTATTTGGTTTTGTCGCTTCGGTACTGCAAGAACTATTTAGGTATCATAGTAAAATAATGGACATTAAATATTTTTTCACCTAACGCCCATATGACGGTACCTAGCTAAACAGCCAAGACTTATGGTTTGATTAAGTATTGACAGACTAAAACTTACCACACATCATGACCCAAAAATCAACTTAAAATCTAATTGATAATAATTTAAAATTAAATAAATTAAAAAACCTGATTAAATTAAGGTGTGGAATTTATTTAACTTTACATGACGTCTGATAACTTTCGATATTGACGGTGTAGACTATATTGGGAATATGTATGACAGTAAACACATACAAATACCGAAAAAAAATTAATAGACACCTATACCAGTTCACGAGAATGCGAAATTATGTGACCCAACCACAACTGAACCTTTAACACCTCGCCTAATAAAGTTAAACGAACAATTAAACTGCCGTTCCGCACTAGTTACCGCTGAAACATTGTGGGTTTGATGGTATCATTATGGAATGAGATGAAACGTATACGGCCTTTCATTGTTTAGATAATCGTGCAATAGTTCGTCAGATAACTACGTATTTAGCCGACTGCGAAAAGGATTAGGTTTGCAATTTATACGAATTCTATGCGTAACTATTATAGCTACTCCGCACTTCTCTTACACATAAACTATAAGTGTGCCAAATTTTATGTTCCTACGTCTGCGCGATTTTTGTAAACAGGGGTCCAAAATTTTGTCATCACGTATTAACATATAGATATCCGTGTTATTTCGTCTCTCCTGTGTAGAATACACCTTCTGGCTTCCTGCCAGGCAGTTTGTAAGAGGCAAACAAAGATTATATGAGTCAGTACTAATAAGACCACTAGTCAAGGCCGAGTTTTGGGCTTTGGCCCGGTGCTTTCGCCCTGGTACGAAAGCACCGTTGCCTCTACCAACGAAACACAAAAACTTGAGCCATCGTAAAAAAATCTTTCAAATTCCGACTAGCAGACACTAAAAAACATCTTTCCCTTTCATGAATGATTTCACTGGTTATCCTTTAATTTTTTTTTATTTAAAAAAATTTAGAACCAAGGGGCCACTACTCCTTTGCTGCCCCGAGGTCTCGACACATTTAAATCTGGCCCTGCCACTGGTAGTCGAGTGCCTTGCTGCAGCTCGTCGGGGTAGGGGTAAGAATTCACCGCCTTACCAATTTCTACCCACATAATGAATGTCCGGAGAGTAGAGTACCCGATAGACTTGCATCTAGGCCACAAAAAAGCAAACTGCGTTATTTATTGTGTAAAAACGTCAAGGGAATGAGACATTGTACAAGCAAGTTTCTCTGAAAGGGGGTTCTTCCGTATTCTACATTCTATCCCTGCAAGGTGTCATCACTTCTCTAGAACCAAGCCACTACTTTTATTTTTTATATTTTGATTAGCTGACCCAACAAAAGACAAAAGAATAGGAATAAAAAAAAGTATCTTCACGCTCATTAGCTTCACGCTTAGGGGATCTAAGCAGTAGGCAGAGGCACAGCCAGAGCAACCACGACTAGCCAAAGACACTTACCTAAGTCCCACAATGTGATAGGTGGCAAGCCTATCGCCAACTGGGCACATATCCAATCCCAAGCAACATGTTTTTTTATTAGAAAATTGGAACACCCAAATTTTCGTTTTGTTGCCCGACCCGGGATTCAAATCTAGGACCTTATGCAGTCAAGTCCAACACCTGAACCGCTAGATCTTATTAAATATTTATTGAAACTATAACAAAAAATAGGTTTTAACAAAAAAAATATTTTAGTAACAAGCTTTGATTTGTAAAGACTATTCCCACTCCAAGCAATAGACTTGTGAAGTTTCAAATAAGCTCAAACACGATATTGTTGGGAATTTTAGGAGTGGCTATCACCTTCAGCCTCCATCATCATATCAGCTCCTTTTTTTATGATAATGGAAGGCAAACAAGCAGACGGATTTCCTGAGGGTAAGAAATTCCCGCCGCCTAGAGACACCAAAGGTGGTAATGGTGTGTTGCCAACCTGAGGCCGAGATGTAAGACCGCGAGCAAAAGTAAGTTTACCGGCTACCTTACTCTCCGAACCGGAACACGTCATGACGTTATGACGGCAGGAATAGGTAAGGCGGTGGTACCAATCCGGGTGAATCGCTGCGAAACTCTACTACCTAGTCAGATGTCACGGTGTTAATGACGGTAAGCCTATGCTCGCCTTTTACGAGCTGCCTGGCTGGAAGGCAGATGATCTATTCTGCAAAGAAGCCCGGACCAACACGGGCACCGTAACATTTTATTTTCATTGAACTTGAGCGTGTATCCCAAAACCAATGAGTTAAGAATAACTGCTACAAAATTGAGTTGCAAAAAATCCTACATATAAAACATTAAACATAGCGATTTTATTTCTCATAAACCACACAAAAGGCACAATATTAAAAACTACCACTGGATCGGAACGCGGCCACCCTCTGAGAAGATCTGGCGAAAGAAACTCAGGGCACTTGTCTTTTTTCCCTCGTCTCTACAGAATATTGGTATATACAATTAAAATAGATAGGTATGCGGTATTTATTTTCATATATTCGTATACTCATATAATACAATAATCTATACAGGAATTGTCCGTTATTAACGTCACAGCGATACAACAGATCTCTAATGTCAAAAGCTTGCAATCTTTATATAAATATCTAAAGAACAATATAAATAACAATAGCTATAAAACTGTCTGCAATAGACGTCTCCGATACGGCGGACCTTTGTGAAGCGATCGACCTGTACGGGTCACAGGCTTAGACAATTAATCAAACATTATGTAACATACTTATATTGGAACATTTTGGTACAAGGTATAAGAATAGTACTTATCCCAACAAAATCACTGGCTCCTGTTTTTGGAATATTTGGAAGCTTTACCAAGCGCCGACGATGGAAAATATCAAATATAATCACTGGCGATAGCAGACTTTAACCAGACATGGGATGTGACACCCCCATTGTCAACTGGTGCCTTTCTCGTAATTTTGCTTGAGCATTTATCCGAGGTTGGTGTTAAGAGTCTCCGAAACCGGTGTTTTTGTATGAAAAGAGTAGTGATTGCGAAAAAAAGCTGGATGGGTCTGCAAGACTCGTAGGCACTTAGCACTCGATACTCTCTGCCTGCCTGCCAAGAGAATTGGCGATATATGTATGTATGAGTGAAAATTGAATAACAGCTCGCCTGGATAGGATTACATCAGTTGTCATTGTCATGTTCCGAAAGATAATGTAACCGGGAGAGTGCACAGGTAGTCTTAAATCCTGCCCATAAGATAGCGTCATCAACAGCATATATGATTTCTATAAGCAACGGTTATCTTTTACCATCAGGAGTGGTACCTTCACAAACGTGCGCATAACTTGTAACAGAAAGACTGGAACCCAATCTCGCAGACAATTATTGGACAGACAAACAGACAATTATTCTAAAAATGCCCAAATTATGCTTTGCGTTTCAGTTTTATTACCTAAGCCTTTTTTTTAATTTTCTTTGTACTCTAACTAAACTAACTCCCAGTTTTGTTATTGGACTTAAACATATTATGTAGGTATATTTTAATAGATTAAAACTAAAACAAATACCACGATTTTTACGCTAATTCTTCTAAATTAAAGCAAACTGTACAATCGGTAAGAACGTTTAATCACGTTTTTCCCATACAGCCTAAGCATTTATATGTTTCGCTGAATTTTATTACTCGTATGATGTGTTTATATAACGTCAAACACGCAATATTGCCAATACAGTAGGGATGGGATGGGCAAGGTATCGATATTTACAATCCTGCAAAATTTAATACAAATTGGTCTGACCTAAAAGTCAGCTAACTATGCGCTTGTGTTATGGGTGTTAGACAACTACACTAAACCGTAGAAATCATAAATAGGTACAAGCATACATTTAATAAACACTCAGACCCGGAAATACAGAGTACTGACATCTTGATCATCACGTAAACGCCTACCCCCATCGGTAATCGAACGCAAGCCTCGCGATTGGTTGCTTGAGTTAAGCGTGTGTGTAACATTAACTAACCCAATTAGAGGTATTAGTTAATCGTTACAACACTATCAATATGAAAAGATTGTGAGTAAATATAGCAGCGTACACGCAGGGCCACGGCGTTAGGATAGGCCACGGTTGGACCTACGCCCAGGGCGCTAGAAACAAAGAGTTTCACTGCGCTACTGATTGGACAAGGCGGTCTTGTATACTCACTAAATTTAGCAAAAAAATATTATGATGGAAAAAAATAGTTAACATGAATTGGTGTTAGAACATCATTTTAACCAAGTTCAAAAAAGAAGGAGGCTAAAGTCCTATTCAACTGCATGGTTTTTTGTCTGTTTGTTAGTGGTTCCTGTGCCAATAGCCAACCGGTTTGATGATCCTATTAAGAAAAATGATTGATTGATGAAGATGATTCCGAGGTGATCTCGTAGTGATTTTATGAAAATATCATCTCATAAAAGCAAGTATATATCTTCACGCTCATATCCCCGAATAGTTAGGCAGAGGCACAACCAGGTCACCCACGACTAGCCGAAGATACTAAATCCCACATTGTGATAGGTGGCAAGCCTATCGCCAACCGGGCACATATCCAATCTCGAGCAACATTTTTTTTTAATAGAAAATCGGGAAAACCCAATTTTATTTTTGTTGCCCGACCCGGGATTCGAACCCGGGGCCTTATGCAGTAAAGTCCAACACTTGAACCGCTAGACCAGAGAGGCGATCATGTTCATCTCATCATTGATACAATTAAAAATATGTGGTAACTATGTGGTATCGGAAACATTTGCTGTCTTCTGAAAAAAGAATTATCTAATTGCGACGTGGTAGGTAGGTTAGTTTGAGTCGGTTTTTGCTATTTTACTGCGTTTAATTACTTTATTTTATCACTTGACTTTTTTCGTATGCGAAGTTTGAAATGCTTAAATTTCGCCCAGGGCGCTGACAGTTCTAAATTAATACTGTGTAAGAAATGTAGAAAGAGCAACAACTATTACTACTTACTACAAGGCTGCATCGTTTTATTGATCTAGATTCTAGAAAACATTGACATTTGTCTAGCTACAAATCTAGAATGAATTTGACAGTTAATTAACTATGATCAATTATTTTATCTTTAATATACTCTTTCTAGCGATCTTTATAATAAGATCTTTATAATTTGCCATAAGAAAATCTTATTTCAAAACGAAATTTAATTGCAATTGCTGCAAAAAATCCGACTCTAATTTCGTTACTTCGTTGTCTAAGTACACAACTAATATACAAACAAAATACATATCGAAAATTATTTGGCGGATCTTGATTAATAGCAATTGGTAAAAAAAGTACGAGAATCCGTACAAATATTATAAATGAAAAAGGTTGTCTGTCGGTCACGCTTTTACGGCTAAACCGGTGCACCGTTTCAAATAAAAGATGTGTTTAAAGTCTGAGACTCGAGTTCAAACAAAGGCTATTAAAATCAAAAAAGTCAACCCCCAAATACAAAACGGGGGAAGTAACCAAAGACATCTGTGAAAGTCTACGCTGACAAAGTCGTTACTAAACAGCTAAAATAAAATAAAAAATAAGCTCAGTTTCAAGCTCAGACATCAAATTTCACCTTGTCACCTCAAAAATCTACTTATCAGGTTAAATAATAATATTGTGCACGATTTGGCCGCATCTACTTTTATTAATTTTTTTTGGGAAAAAATATGTGATACTTGCTGTCACTCCTTCTCGTCAGGGAAAGTAAGAATAGGTGACATTTGGAAACGCCCCTTTTGTGACAACTTCATAATATCGTGCCATTATATAGATTTTTTTGAACAGAGTGAATAAAAAATATATTGCCTCGATGATCATTGAGTAGCGTACAAGGTTAAACCAATAATCTGCAAGGCTCGGGTTCGATCCAAGACAGGAATAAGAACTGCAATAAATTGTGTGAACATAAATGTCTGTATTTATGGGACTGGACTAAATTTCTGTAAAATGTATTACCTGACGACCTTATTACGCCTTTTACTGGCAGTATCATAATTTAGGTTCCTTGATTAGTTCACCAGCTTAAGTAGTCATAAATAAGTGGTATAGCAGGTGCATACAACAGCTTAATAGTATACAGCAGCTTACCTGAATGTGTAATGCTTTTTTAATGTCCTGCCACCGCGTCATCGACACATTGTAAATTGTCATTCCTATGCTGTGTCATCAACGCGTTCTGTGATAGAGGACAGACTTACACACATTATTTCTAAAACATTCTTGTACATAAAAACGTATTTTCACGCCAAGTCCCTTGCGGCGTGAGCAGAATCTATCTAGTGTTAAACTTCCACATTCAATACCTTTTTCACACAAACTCGCAGGTTTCGGAGACTTAAACAATGTCTCAAAAAATTGCAAAACTGTTCAGAAACGTACCAGTAACATATTTAAATTTTCTATAAATATTTTTTTTTCTATATTTTTCAAGGCACAGACACAATATTTGAAAGGCTTTATACTCGTTTGCAAGTAGGTATATAGGTACTCGTACATACATCTAGAGTTGTTGTAATTTTACACAATAAGTAGATTGTAGATACGAATATAATGATTCTAAAATACATAAGAAGTTTCTCCCTTACGTAACATTCATCACAAAAACCTAATTGCAGTTAATCTACTATTTTAGCCTTTGACATAACCATATGTTACGAGAGTAGAAGAGCGATTCGTATTACTTTGTTAACCTCTTTAATAACATACAGACAGACAAGAGCACTTCATCAAGTCATTATCAGCACATAATAGATGCTATCTGCGTCACTTAAATTGTTGGTTGATAGATTGAAAGTCAATGGCTTATAATAATATGTATTTTTTGGCCGATGTATATATTGGCTGAGTACTTTAGCCAACGCCAATTGAAATATTCGCCACTTTAATTATATGTCTTCAAAAGATAAGATGTTATGTTAAGGGTTATTTTTGTCATAATTGTTTACGGCCACGGTCAGTTTTATCAATTCTCAATTATCTTTTAATCAGTTATTAAGTAAACATTTTGAATAGAAAATTGTGAATAAATGGCAAGTTAAATGTTAATTAGTGTCTCTGAGATACCTTTAGTTTTCTTAGTTAATGAAACAACTCTTTATTACTAAATTCATCAAATTGAAAAATTAATTGATAGAAATGGTACCTAATACATATTTTTCTGTTCTGAAATATTAAACAAGCAGGCAGCGTTACTGATGGAAAGACAAAATCGTCGTCTATAGAATCCGTAGTTGATGCTTCATTTACTTATTCTATAGTCAGGTTATGCTGATGTTGTCTTTACTATATGACCAAGGTCTTAGGTCACGTGTGTAAGCAGGCTCTTCTATCCTACAGCACGATACACGACAACGTTGTGAGCACTGTCATTATGCCAGCAGAAATAGATAAGGCAACAAACTACGAATGTTGCACCATAGGACGAAAATGATAATTTAACTTACATAACCAAAAAAATTAGTAAACATTAGCCTAAACTTTAGTAAAATATTAAGTAAGGGTAATTAATTCTTTATACCTTAGTAGGTATCTTATTAAATTATAACATACCTAATTAATTGTAACATTTTTGACACACATCATAAGAATTGAATACCCCAGTAACTGTTTACTGATATCATTGGCCGAAGTACTTGGAATATGTGTGTAGGGGG
Source organism: Calephelis nemesis (assembly GCA_002245505.1). Classification (NCBI taxonomy): domain Eukaryota; kingdom Metazoa; phylum Arthropoda; class Insecta; order Lepidoptera; family Riodinidae; genus Calephelis; species Calephelis nemesis. Next base: position 122,370 of record NJDD01003634.1, on the reverse strand, counting down.
CAAAGCAATTGCGTGTGTACTCATGTTTTACAAAGTATACGATGAAGCGATAAAATATAATAAGTTTTTAAGTAATGGTTGACTTTATCTATATATGTATTAATATACAAGTAACAAAGAGAACTGTTTGAAAAGGGTTCCCATTTTTTTATTTTTATCTTCTTGTGTGTTTTAGCCAAATTAGGGAAAACTACATTGTAATTTTATTGTTGGGTTTTCCATGTTAAAACAGTGTTTTGTTTAAAATCTTAGCTATGTTTTGATGTTTCATTTGATTTATCTGAATAGATTTAAAATATATACACACACACGGACGAATTTTCAGACGGCAGAAAAAATCCGTCGCCTAAAAACACCAAAATTGCCAATTATTCGTTGTAAACTTGTGTCCATAATAATTTAATCAGCTACCCTACCTTCCAGCTTCTAGATCGCGACATGAAAGTGGCGAGCACTCAAGCTATAGCTGCAAGAATAGGCGAAAAAAATAAGTGTAATTGTCAAGATATATTACTTATTTATAAATTTACTAACTAACCCGGCAGACGTTGTTTGCTATTTTTATACTGAATATGCATATCAAATTTTGTGAAAATCAGTAAAGCCGTTTCGAAGGCGTCCGGTAACTGACATTGTGACACGAGAATTTTATATATAAGATTTATTAAGCATTTTTCAAATAAAGCTTGCATTTTTCCACAGTATCACCAAGTCCACACCTAACATCCAAATACTGAAATTAAATTTCTGTGTGGTTCAGTTAAATAAAGTAGATTTATTTATCTTTAGTTGTAAAGCCTAAATGAAACTTAACAAAAGTAAAATCGTGTGGCCTAAGTGTGAATTAGGTGTACTATAGAACATTTCAATAGTTATTTAAAAAGTGTGTATAATACGGAATTCCGCCAAATACCCACGACAAAGAGTTTATATTCATTTAATATCTCGCATGACTTGAACCACACAACCACTTTCACTGCAAGCTAGGATGCGCAGACATAGACCGATAAATCACAAGTTACTACATACATCATTTAATTACTAATGATTCATTGTTCAGGATTATATTGACTAACGAAATGATCATCTATAACAATTGTTATGTAAAGTTCAGCAGTCATTTCGAGGATGACGTTAAGGTATAAAATAAGTGTTACTTAGGTTATTACTCGAAATAATAACTTGAAAGCAAATAAAACTTCCTAATTAGTCACACCTGTAAAATACCAATTATTTATTTGACACTTCTCGCGTTTTATTATCATCAATTTCGACAGAGATTTAAATCGACATGTTGCTATTATTTCTGTGTCGATGACGTGAGAACTGCATTTGATACAGTAGGGTACATTTTTTACCGACCGTTGATAATAATGAACGTATAACTAATCACTACATAGTATAAAACAAAGTTGCTTTCTCTCTCCCTTTGTATGCTTAAATCTTTAAAACTACGGAACGGATTTTGATGCGGTTTTTTAATACATAAAGTGGTTAAAGGCGAAGGTTTTTATGTATATTTTATGCCCATGCGAAGCCGCGGCGGGCCACTAGCCTATATATTTAAAATTCATTGAAATCTTATAACTCAAGAACGGGCTGACCTATCCAATCAAATATTTAGGCTTCGTTCGGACTATTTAGTAGATGGTTTATGTGAAGTTTGCATAAAATCGGTTAAGTGATTTTTTATTTATCACATTTTTTGTAACAAATGTATTCAATAAATGGCATTTTGTTAATGGATATTTGTTAATGGATATTTTTCAGTAATATTGAAACTTTAGTCAGTTGTTTTTTTCTTTTTTCGTTTGTTTTAAAATAACTAGCAATTAACAATTTTTTTTGTTTGAATAAATAAATTAGATGTTCCAATGCATATTTTTTTAATATTTCAGTTTATACATAGTGAAGCATGTAGCGGGCCGCTCGCGCTAATGCAATATATGAGATATTATCTGTCTTTAGTAACACTTGAAGCTTGTTTTAATAGAATAATTCTTCGTTTTACTGTATTCTAAATAGTTAAGACTAAGTTTCTATTTCAATGAATTGTAGTCATAGAAAGTGTATGTGAACTTGGCAACTCTCTAAGTTAAAGGACAAGAACTTGGCGCAAGTCACAAGCTTTCGCTGGCTCACGTTGGAATGCCAAAGAGCGGTCCGTTTATTTGACGCATATGAATGACCTTTACCTATAATGAATCTAAATCTGTACATGAAATAAGTTTAAAAACAATTATTGTATTTGGGTACAGAACCCTAAAACTGTAGTTATTAAATTGTTAGTTTATTTGTTACACTCGAAAACTGCTGAACGAATTTTCACCAAATTATGTGTAGCTTATAGCTGGCTGCCAGAGTTTTTCGTCCTCATCACTAATCACGATGTCACTTCAAAGTTCATGGTGTCAAAGAAGTAGCGGGTATCAGTTAGACCATAATATAAATAGTTGGAAAATCTTAGTGTTAAGTCGCTTTGAACTGCTTTAATGGTTGATCTGATTATTTATCATATACGTATCACTTATATTTAACAGCATCATCAGGGCTGTATAAGCGAAACCGGTAGGCTATTTACAAAATAATAAATTATAAGTGATACGTAAAACAGTACAAGTGTTTTTTTTGTTTAAAAATATGTCAATATTTTATCTGCGCTCTCTTCTTATGAGCTGTCTGAAGAATTCAGATGGTCTAGATGTCTGGTAGATTCAAAAAGAAAGAGTACCTAGTATCTATCTATCGATCTATGTTTGAATTTAAAAGGAGCAAAAAGTATCTGTGTATTCAAACGTGGATCTAAGTGGAACGAGTGATTTCTTGTCGTATAAAACACATTGATCTTAAAATATAAAACTATACACCAAAATTAACAATAAAACTGTAGGATTTAAGAAACGTAAAAAGCGGTAAATGTCTTCCAATCGTTCAACTATCTTTGCCCAGTCAAAAAAATCATTGTTTCAAAAAAGGCCAAAGTGGAACATATTGCACGTATCCGGCAGCGTACGGACGGACAAGCAAACAATATATAATAGGTGTAATCTAGTGCTGATAAATTGTGCATATTTCGCATTATACAAATTAAAACACCATTAACTGCTGCAAGTCTGTACTCTGACCTCGGGGCGAGAGGAAATTGTTTGGAAAGATCTTATTTTAACAGATTAGATATGTAGGTAACTTTTGTAAGTGGAAGATTGCTGGAGCTTTTGTGTGAAAGTCGTAATGCGGTTTACCAAATACTTATCAAGATGTAATAGTATAGTTCTTATAGTTTCGGGAAAAAGGTGTAATACATAAACGGATAGACAGACCGACTTCTTTTGTTTTCGTTCCGTTTCGTCAGGAAATCCGTTTTAGTTTAAGCAAACTTAAAAAAGGGTATACTAAAAGTATAATATATAAGTAATACCAAACAAAATACTCTACAATATCTCAACGTAGGAACAATCCAGCAGATGACTTAATAAAGGATTTTGCATACATACCCACACACAGAAAGCATTTACTGCTTAAGAATGAAAAAATGTGTAGAAAATTTAGCCCTAGACCTTTTTCTCAAGTACTCATATTTTTTTTTAATACTTGAGTATTAAACACAGAATCTTTTCTTTTTGCCATGGAGTTATTGGTCGCAATTACTGTTTTCCGTACTGGGGAGTACCCAAGGAAAATGTAAAAAAAATGCCACCTCTAAGATAGCAACGCACCAGAAAACTGTAGTGTCTGAAGATGACGTTTGCCGTGCCATATGAAACATGGGAATACCTTGATATATCTGTTCTTAACATTCAAATGGAAAATATCAGTAGAAAACACCTGTCATTTCCGACTCTTATAAACATAATATATTGAAACAATAGATATAGGTGATGGGACAAGGTCAGTAAATCATCAAATATTGGCCACAACAAGTTTGACCTCGACGAGGTCGCGAACATAGCAAACAGTTAAACACATAATAGACCTATTGTTTCGTGAATTGGATCTTGCGCAAGCGCCGATATATGTACTGCTTTTAATCAGATTTTGAGGCAGCAGCCTAGAACTGTGGTACACAAATTACCAAGTTCTGTCTGAATGAGCAATTTTTTTAAATGGCTATAAAAATGTGTGATTTATGATTTTTTACGTAGTAATTATATAAGTATATCAAACCATCGCTAGGATACGCAACGGAAGAAATACATACAGTTCTTTACCAAAGCGGGCGTCGTCTTAGTCTAGTGTTACAATACCTGAAACGAATCCAAAAAACGATTAGGTATCTATATATTAATACGTAAAGCAAAAACTTTGGACCCCTTTCCACGAAAATTGCGCTGACGTAGGAGTATGAAATTTGGCACACTTATAGTTTATGTGCGGGAGAAGTGCAGAACGCTAATATTTTATAATGATAATGTTTATAAAGTGCATTAATTCAAAAAATAAAATATTACACACACTGCTATGCATTTGACACACACAACTCTCCTCCGGATTATGAAATTTGGCACACTTATAGTTTATGTGTAGGAGAAATGCAGAACGCTTATATTTTTTAATGATAACGTTAATAAAGTGCATTGATTAAAAAAATAAAACATTACACACACTGCTATGCATTTGACACACACAAACACATGTATAGATGATAACGATAAAAGATCACAGATGGCGCACAAACTATAATCATACAAAACGTAGTGATTATATTCTCTTTGAATCATACAGTTTGGAAATAAAATAGTTTGTCTTGGGAAATGAATATGGCTTATCAACAAGATATTAAAATTTAATATGGTCGAATTGTGACCAATAGGTGACAACTAGTTATTTAAAATTGGCACTCTAATTCTTGAGTTATAAATAGTGTAACTAACACAATTTACATTGCTTTTTATTTATATTGCTTTAAGGCAAAATCTATAACTCCCCTTAGTTAAAGGACATATTTTATGTACCTACTAAAAACTTAGTTTGGAAAAATGTATAATAAAAAATGATTGTCGACAATTATTAAGTACATAATTTGGAGCAAAAAATAATAATTGACTGCAAAAACCGAATTAAATTTCTCTTTTTTTATAATTACGGTAAACTTACTCAATATTTATATCGAGGTTTCCAGCGCACCACTACCGCCTTTGGTGTCATAGGCGCCGTGTATCAGGAAATTTGTCTTATTTCCCTTTCAATGTAACAAAAAAGGCAAAACATTTTCAACTCAGTGTCATGAACAGAAAAGTAAATTTTATCTTACACACCATATTTAAAAACGATGTTAATTATTGCTTATGTTATGACGCTTAATAATTACATTTTAATTATTACAAAACAACGAGAATACCGTCCGTTTAGGCGTGGGACCCAAACACAATAAGTTGCAACAGACACCATGTCGTAAAATTTTACCTAACGTAATAACACTAAATACCTAATTCGTATTTATGTAACATTATTAACTAAATTGAGGTTATTTATAAGATCGCCGACATTTTGAATTCACATTGGAAATGTAAAATTTGACTTTGTGGTTGAACTACTGAACTAATTTCTTTGTTATATGGATTCAATATACCTAAATATTTGAATTATGATAATAAAGAAATCAGTTAATCAGTTAAGTGTGCCTTGTGCACACGTAAAGGGTTCTGTAGCACCAAATTATCTAAAACTAGTGGTCGCCCATTGGTCGAAATTCGACCATAATAAATTTTAATATCTTGTTGATAAGAGCGCCATCTTCATTTCTCAAGACCAACTACTTTGTTTCCTGAATAGTTAGTGCGCCATCTGTGATCTCTTATCGTTATCATCAATTTATTTGTTTGTGTTTGTCAAATGCATGGTAGTGCGTGTAATGTTTTATTTTCTGAATTAATGCACTTTATAAACATTATCATTAAAAAATATTAGCGATCTGCACTTCTTTCACACATAAACTATAACTGTGCCAAATTTCATACTCCTCCGTCAGCGCATTCGTAAAAAGAGGTCCAAAGGTTTTGCTTCTCGTATTAATATATAGATATAAAATTCTCGTGTCACGGTGTGCGTGATTGAACTACTCCGAAACGGCTTGACCGATTCTCAAGAAATTTTGTGAACATATTGAACAGTTTTGAGGATCGGCCACCATCTATTTTTCATACCCCTAAGTGATAAGGGTGACTCACTCCAATTTTTTTACTAAAATCACAATAAACGTATAGCAGAACAACGTCTGTTGGGTCAGCTAGTATAGATATAAAATTCTCGTGTCACGGTGTGCGTGATTGAACTACTCCGAAACGGCTTGACCGATTCTCAAGAAATTTTGTGAACCTGTTGAGTAGGTCTGAGAATTGGCAAACATCTATTTTTCGTACCCCTAAGTGATGAGGTGAATCACAGCAAAACAAAATAGCAGAACAACTTCTGCCGGGTCAGCTAGTTAGTAATTAAAATTAACTACCTACCCCACAAGGATTCAATTTGAAACATTGCACCTGTCTAAGACTACTTTAAAGACTATTTTTGTTTTGATTTTGTTTGCTTAAAATGTAGTCTGTCTCCAGGAACTATAACTAATAATTTGACGATAGCTGAATTTTATGAAGGTTTTCCCAGATTTGTTCCACTGCCTCTCCATTGTAGTGACCGGGCTCCTTAGGTAGCTACACAGTCTGGCTATTCTTCACTAGGGTAGCTTCTTAATGGATCTACTTACCTACCCACGAGACTTAAAACTTGGTTAAATTTTCTCAAGTTGGCAATGCGCCGTAGCCATTGCTGTTTAGGCGGCATGCTATTCCTGTCTTGTAATCTTATAGTAGAGCTACGGTATTATGTTTTGTCGTAATTACAAAACCTTTATTATAAAACCTTTATTACAAAACTGTTTTCTTTAATTTTCTTTCCTCAAAATCTATGAAAATTTAAAAGTCCTAAAATTACAATTTTGTTTCAAAAGTTTTCTTTGTTTTTCTTTCTTTAAAATTTATGAAAATTATAAGTGCTAAAATTAAAATTTCTTTCATAATGGTTTTCTTTGTTTTTTTTTAAATATTTAAAAAATAAAGTTGCTAAAATTAAAATTTCTTTCAAAATTGTTTTCTTTGTTTTTCTTTCTTTAAAATCTATGAAAATTTAAAGGTGCTTAAATAAACATTTCCTTAGAAAAAAAAGTAAACATTCATTCTACCTCCTTTTCGCAAAAGACAATTTCCTGTGCGATTATCGCGCCATCTCTTGCGAAAGCGAGCGTATTTCCCATGGAGTACGGCCGTCACGCGCTGATCTCGCGATACGGTGCGAAGCGATCTTTGTGATTCTTTAATTGGTATCAATTCCTGGTTGAGAGGGCACCAGGTTGTGTACACAGAACTCCAATTCCACGTAATCATCGCATTTTGTAACTTGGGTCGCTATTTTTGGATTATCATCGCGTGCTAAATCCAACTTAATGTTTTCCTATTGTATAAATAGTGATAGATAAAAGTATTTTCATGTCTCTATCTCCGGAGAGGTAGCCAAAGGAACAATCGTGGTACCCAGTATTGGCAGCAAACCTATTGCCAACCGGGCAATTCCCAAACCCAGGCAATTGGTACCTATTAAATAATTTTTCTTAAAAGGAATCGAAAGCATATTTAGGTATTTTTTTAAATGTTACTTTTTCATGAACGAGAACTGATATGTGAAATGAGCCTGTCATTTCAAATATCGGTTTTTACTTTTTATTTTTATTTTAGAAAACAAAGTTTGTATAATATACACTCTTTGGATCCGAATTTTCGAAGTATTGGAACACTAAAATACCTACTCCGTTCTGACTGGAAATAGGTATAGTAAAATTTAAACTAAACTACCTAATAGCAGAATTTATAACTACGTAGCCGACCCGTCAAACTTCGATTGTTTATATATCAAAAATTACTGTTCTTCCTATTTTCTTGTAATTTTCCCTGTTTTCTCTTCGTAAAAACCAACCTTCTCCCGACAACAACTAATACAACAAAAAACATTTCTAAAAGTCCATCCATCCGCGATCATGAATAATAGATACAGACGTTAGAGGTTGCGCTGTCCTAACAAAGAATATTGTATCAAAACAACCTTACAATATTTTCTTTCATAAGAACCTTTTCCTGACTGCCATTGACAGAGCAAAAAGAAAGAAGTAGGTACTTAATGTTAATTCCTTTTTAGTGTTAATAAATGTTAATTTAGTTTAGTTAATTTTTCTATAACTTTATTGTGTGTTTTTTCTCTAATTAATTATATTAACATAAGACTTTATGCATAAACAATTCCTATTAACATTAATTGCTATGTTTAGCCGTTGCGTTATTTTGAAGGTAACAGGGTGAAATGAAAGTAAGATAGTTTTACTTCACGTTTTTTCGCAACAAAGCTCCAAGATAATTGTTTCCTAGAGTCTAATTACTCAGTAGCCGGTCCTCGTCTCCAGTTGACGATAACCAGCTATAAACTCTGCAATCACTGTACTAACTTTCAATTCACCTTTGACATAAAATTGAAACATCTCAAACCTGTCCGCGCCACTTTCACCATTATATAAATAGGTATACGGATTACTATTCAGAATCATTATATATATTAATTTCCGCATTTAAGTTTTTTACATTTCGCATAATGCCATTGCGTTTTATGATGGCATTCCGTTATAAATATAATATCTGAATTTGACTTGTTTATTTCTAAAACTAAAGTTAAGCTTTTTTTATGTCGAATATGAATTACTGCATTTAAAGCTGTGTAAGTAATCACAATCTCAGATCTATAAATATATAAACGAGGACATAATATTTCGACAAAACCACAAACTAAAGTTGCAATACTTACAACAATTAAATCTCGAGAACTACCCGAGAGACCAATTTTAAAAGTATTTAGTTTTTTGGATTCATCTTAGCCTTGAATGGCAGGATAAATTTTAAAAAAATGCGCATTACACGCGGCGGTGCGACGTTCATGGAAACAGCTAGTCACATATATATAAAAATCAATTGCTGTTCGTTCGTCTCAATAAACCTCGCCTCAGACGCAACTCTAGCTCGTACGATTTAACAATTTCTAATGTTTTTCTACTTTTATAAAAGGATAATAAACAATAGCAAGGACAAATCCGACAACAGCGTTAAATTGTAAGTCTAATTTCAGATATTGTGACTTATGTTTTTGCCTTAGGTACTTTAACGTATTTGCCTTACTTTTACGTATCTACATATACGATAACAACATAAATTATGTATTAATATCCCACTACACAGTCACGCAGACTATCTCATAAAGTCCTGCAGGTTGCAACGACTAGCCTAGTTTAGTATCAACGCCTTGACACTTTCTAAATTTTCCTGCACCATAACGTCAGTGCTCGCAACTTTCGTCTTCTGGTTTAGGGAGAAGGGTAGCAGGTTCACATACTTACGCATGAGGCTTAGCGTCCTCAAGTTGGCAACGTATTTTTAATCGGTTTGTAGGAAGCGAGTATCTCTTGCAAACCTTTCGGGGGTTTTACTGTTTACAATCTATAAAATAACTGTGGGTTTCCTCTTGTTCCATAAAAAAGGGGTCGTGAGACTTTCTTCAAAGGAATTGTATAATATTTACAATATTACGGAGCCCCGTAGACCACGTATTCGAGTCGTGCTCAGATGTAGAGATCGCGTTAGTCATGCCCTGTGATATACGGCGTGTGAATGTGCTTACCATCCGGTTCTAATATTTGACTATTCATAAGGAAAACTTTAAGTCTCAGACAAATTACAAAAATACGACTTTCGTGAAATCACTAAAGAAAGGAATAGGAA
>NJDD01003634.1:80624-112074 GCA_002245505.1 Calephelis nemesis | reverse complement strand
TCTTCAAAGGAATTGTATAATATTTACAATATTACGGAGCCCCGTAGACCACGTATTCGAGTCGTGCTCAGATGTAGAGATCGCGTTAGTCATGCCCTGTGATATACGGCGTGTGAATGTGCTTACCATCCGGTTCTAATATTTAACTATTCATTTGGCAAACTTTAAGTCTCAGACAAATTACAAAAATACGACTTTCGTGAAATCACTAAAGAAAGGAATAGGAATAAGGGTAGTTTTAGTCGTTGTCAGATGTCACGGTATTAGTGACGATAAGCCTGTGCTCGTCTTTTACGAGCTGCCTGGCACATGAAAGCAGATGGTCTATTCTGCTAAGAAGCCCAGGTCAACATGGGGTAAGCCATTATTTCAAAGTAACGTTCGGATAGGTAACTAGTTTTAGCTTCTGACAGCCCAAAAGCACTTACGTTGGGACGAAGGAGGAAACAGAGTTATACTTAACTTCGCGTCAACTACGATTAATTCTAGCTAATAAGTATATTCATATCTATATAATGAGAATACAGATATATGTGATACATACGTTTTACACGCGAAATATTTCTTTTGTTTAAGGTCTCCATTAAAATTAAAAAAGATATATATTATTAGTCTTACTAAATGTTTAATTCATCAATAATTATTTATTATAATAATTATGATGATCGAATTTCAAGCTCTGAGATACCATTGACTAGGTTGAAATTACGTTGACGTTGACGTTACGGTGACGTTGATAATTTATTGACGATGATGTTAGAACTAGCTAAGATGATTTTAATAACTTGCTGTACACCCTTTGCCAGGGCACAACCAGGGCACCCACGATTAGCCGAAGACACTAAGTCCCACAATATGATGGGTGGCAAGCCTATCGCCAATCGGGAACATATCCAAACCCGGCCAACGTTATTCTTATTAGAAAATTGAAAATATACATTTTCTAGTTTTTTAGTTGCCCGACCCGGGGATCGAACCCAGGACCTCAAGAATAATAAAATTAATAACATAAATAAATATAACTGGACAAGTCACACAAATCGAATGCCGACATTTAAATGCCTACCCCTGTCGGGAATCGAACCAGAGCTTTGCGGTTGGTCGATGTAGTTAGGCGTGTACGCTGGCCACTCAATCAACGAAGCGGTCAATATTATATTATCAATAATATAAGCGGTATTTATATGTGATGTATATTTATATATTTCAATAAAAGTTATTTGTTTATTTCCAGGTTATTATGCGGTGGCGAGGCGACCATATTTCGATGACTCAAATTCTGCTTCTCTCGGTGGTTTTTGCTGGTAAGGTTGTCACAACTATATTTTATACAAAAAAATAAACGATGGGTTGCACTCCGGGAGTGCCAGCAGAAGTGAAAACTTGAATATTAACGTTGAGCATATTTGATATTTTGCTATGGTTAGGGAATAATTTTGAACGAATTGCTTTAATTATCATTATGAAAGTACTATCATTTATGGGGAAGAATACAATATTCATTTATTGCGCTATCGTACACAAACATGACAACACGAACTTCGCGCAAGCGCCCTGCTCCGTCTAAACGAAACAGCAGAGCGCAGACATACATTTTCGTCGCGCCTTAGAGAGGGGGATACCTCCTCTTCTATGCGCCGGCTGTTTACTCTCCATCCGGCCTAGCCCGGTGACGTTGTAAAAGTCCTTAGACGTACGCAACAGCAGACATTTCGAAAAAAAACTCTCCATCCGTCTTACGAATTTTCGATCAGGTCACGTGATCTGACGCGAGTTTAGAAGTTTTTACCCATTCCGAAAAAATTCTAAAGAAGGTTTTAATTCAACAATTGTATAGTTCTGCTAGTTTTTGTACGGAGTGATTCCACCGCCTCCTTTTGCCACGTCAATGCTTATCCCGTATGATGCCTAGAGAGTATATGTGTTTCATACCATCAGAAAATCCATCTTTTTTATTGGCAAGATAAACAACATACAGAAACAAGATAAGATAACAATTGTAAGATGAACAAGCATACGGCTCAAAGTAAGGGAAAAGCGTTGTCTATAGATAGCATACATTATTATAGGTGAATATCCTGTGGCCGAATGTTGAGATGATACTGCTTCTATTTTAATAAATACAATGATTTCATAAAAATGGTGCACTATTAAGGGATGTTCACACCAAACCGTATGGGCAAGTTACTCTTGAGAACTCTACCACCACTGGTATTGTTGAGAATGACCAATGTATCTTATATGATTGCCTCTTACAACCTGCTAGGCAAAGAGGCAGTTGGTCTTTTCCATATAGGACACCCAGACATGGAATAACGGTATCGCCTTTTTTGTTTCACAATCCAATAAAAAAGTTCGTGTATTTATTTCTATTAACTAGTTAGTCGCCCGTTAGTCTAAATTCCACCATAAAAATTTAAATATTTTGTTGATAACAACGCCATCTTCATTTCTCAAGACCAACTACTTTGTTTCCAAACTGTATGGTGTGCCATCTTTGATCTTTTATCTTTATTATCTATCAATATATTTGTTTGTGTGTGTCAAATGCATGGTAGTACGTGTAATGTTTTATTTTTCTAATTAATGCACTTTATAAACATTATCATTAAAAATATTAGCGTTCTGCACTTCTCCTACACATAAACTATAAGTGTGCCAAATTGCATACTCCTCCGTCAGCGGAATTTTCGTAAAAAGGGGTCCAAAGTTTTTGCTTCACGTATTAATATATAGATAAACTGCTTGTATCTATGTCAATGACACGAAATCACTTAGTGAAGATTCAAAAATAGCCCCAGTAGATCTGCATTGCATACGGAAGTGTACGCCCACTTGAACCAGCAAGCGGTGCAATCATACCAAATGTCAAGATTGTGTGTTATTTGGATAACAAGAGTTACATCCACCAGCTCCCAATTTAATTAGATAATGCAATTCAGTCGTGCATTCTTGTTTGAAGCTGTGATTTGCGATCATTTGAACGTTTGAACTTTACAAACAAGCTTTTTCCTGTGATTTTTTGCTATCGTTTCTACATCTACAAAGGGCAGATCAATTTGTCTTTTGTGTATACAGATACAATACAGAGTATTGGCAGGTGAAAGGGTAATTGGTTATAGATATTGACTTGTACTACTAACTGTTTGCCCGCGACTTTGTCAGCGTAAAATAGTTACAATTTTCAAACAAACTTTTATCACCTGTGATAGTTTTTTGGGGGTTAATTTTTTTTTTAATAGCCAGTTTAAACTCGTATTTTTAGCTATAAGCATAACAAATTTTATGATGGTCAGTAGTCTAGCGGTTCAGTTGTTGGACTTGACTGCATGAGGTCCCGGGTTCGAATCCCGGGTCGGGCAACAAAAAGAAAATTGGGTTTTTCCAATTTTCTAATAAAAAAATCTTGCTCGGGATAGGATATGTGCCCGATTGGGGATAGGCTTGCCACCTATCACATTGTGGGACTTAGTATCTGGGTGCCCTGGTTGTGCCTCTGCCTACCTCTTGCGGGATATGGGCGTGAAGATACTTTTTTTTTAATGTTAATACCCTTTGGGGGTTAATTTTTTAAAAAATCACCTATGTTTGAACTCGGTTCCTTAGCTACATACGTATCAAATTTCATCAAAATCGGTTTAGCGGTGTAGCTGTAAAAGAGCAACAGACAGACAGAGTTTCGTTTTTATAATATTAGTATGGGTTTAGAAAAATTTTTTGGATGTAACCCTACCGCTCGCTAGTGACCTAGTTAGTCCTAAGTAAATTGCAGAGAGCTGTGTAGGAGCTCGCATGGATTGTGTTCCAATGCTTTACCTATTCTTGATGCCATCGACTGGCTGATGTGGTCTAAGATCCTGACCACAGGATATGAAGTTAGTAGGTATAGTCAAATCTATGGATTCCATTAGCGACGGTTGTCTCTTACCTTTAACCATTACCATTAACCATTACCATTAACTGAAAAACAGTTGTTATATTATTATTAGAGGCGTCACTAGCATCACAAATGCATCTTGTAGGTTAACGTGAAATAAAGATAATTTTGAATATTTTTTAAAATTTCATTTTAATATAGTCATCAATATTCTAATACAATTTAATCTAATATTCTAATACAATACGTAGTAGGAACTGACTTAAAACAACCTAATACGAAGGCTGGGTCCGCCCTTGGAACAGAGTTAGTATTTCGGCTTCAGATTGGTCACGTATGATTGATGAAATAGAATGACGCCTGTTTGAGCGTCTAGTCGGCGCTTATAGAAATGTTACGATATTCAAAATAACCTCTTAACCCTTAGGCCAAATGACTCTATAACTCTTTGTCATCAGTTGTCGGAACATACCCACTTACATTTGACATTTAACCTCAACACCTCCTGTGTACAGGGTGTATTGTATCTGTAGAACATTTCACAACATCATTTGTCATTTCTACGTTTGAATAAATGAGGAAAATTATCAATGACATTTGAAACCTGAATAGTCGTTAGTCGAAGATAGGTTCGAACGTTAGTCGAGTAGAGTTCAACCAGAGTGTAACTTATTATAATTTTTGTTATTACAAAAAAGCTGTGAATGTTTAATTTTCTACATAGTGTATAGAGATTCAAGCTTAGGTATTTAGGAAGTGTTTAAAAAGATAGTTGTCCTGATTTGCAAGAGATGTCATAAATTTTATTGGAGCTTCACTATCCTATAACCGGCATTTCAACCCTAATTTGTAAGTCTACTATCATAAGCTCTGGACTGATAAACGACAGTTCCAAAAATTACCCTTGGGGGCCAGAAAAATTAAGGCGATGGCTCCAAATCTGGGATAATTGCTACACAGTGTTCCTGTTTTTTTAGTAAACAGCTAATTCCTGTAATATAGTCAAAGCTATTTTTTTATTTTATATAATTCTACAACTGTAGATTTTCTGGTCTTCATCTATAATTTAACCTACGTTCACCTCTTAAAAGCTGCCATGCCGACTGCATATTTTACTCATAAGACTAAAGATATACCCATAGAGGAGAGCAAATACTCGTATATATATATTAAAATACGCAATGTTAAAACTTTGGACCCATTTTTACGAAAATTGCGCGGACGCAGTAGCATAAAATTTGGCACACTTATAGTTTATGTATAGGATAAGTGCAGAACGCTAATATTTTTCAATAATAATGCTTATAAAGTACATTAAATCATGAAAGATCACAGGTGGCGTACTATAAAGTTTGGAAACAAAGTAGTTGGTCTTGAGAAATGAAGTTGGCGTTCTTATCGACAAGATATTAAAATTTATTATGGTAATTTCGACCAACGGGCGACCACTAGTAAAAATGAATTCTTCCGATGCATGCATGTCCTAGAATTTGTAAGTGTTTTGTCTCTTTCCATCAGGAAATCACGTATGCCTGTTTGTTATCTTACCGCTTAAAAAAACTGGTTAATACAAACGATAATATATATTATATATATTTTTAATGCCGATTAATAGACTTTTGAAAAGATTTAGGCTTGGGAAAGTACCTAAAGCCCATGTAATGACTGAATCACCGCTGACAATGGACTTTCACAAAGCCCACCGCCCGGGCGCGCTCGCTTTTGTGTCATCACGTCCGCGTGTAGGCGCTTATTGAAACACGGAAATACGTATTATTGTAATATGATTTTGAAACTTCCGATTACAATACGTGTCTTTAATAACAGGTTTAGTCTCTTGTTTTTATTATTGGAAGACAAACGAGAAGATTTTTTTTATAATATTGGAAGGTAAACAAGCAGACGGATTTCCTGATGGTAAGAAATTCACGCCGCCTAGAGACACCAAAGGTGGTAATGGTGCGTTGCCAACCTGAAGCGGGGATGTTAGGCGTCGAGCAAAAGTAAGTTTACCGGCTACCTTACCCTCCAAACCGGAACACGTCATGACGTTATGGCGGCAGGAATAGGTAAGGCGGTGGTACCATTCCGGGTGAGTCGCTGCGAAATTCTATCACCTAGTCAGATATCACGGTGTTAGTGACGGTAAACGCTCGCCTTTTACGAGCTGCCTGGCAGGAAGGCAGATGGTATATTCTGCAAAGGAGCCCGGACCAACACATTTTCTTTCTGATCACGCAAAACACCTTAGACGTTTGTGACGCGTGCGAGAAAAACTGTAATGTATCTCTTTCGTAAACTACCGTCTCCATGTTTTCACCTACCACATTATGATTATGGTGAGAACAGAAGTTATCGTTATTGATATTAATCCGAGAAAGACAATTTTAACACAATGAATAGACCAGAAATGCTATTTCTGAATGACAACCAGTTTCTAAAACATTTTTTATGAAAAATGTCATTAATACTCTCAATTAGAGATGTGACTTGCCTGGGGAAAAATCGGTTTTTTTAGTAATTGATTTTTATTTTTATAAAATAATCGATTATCAAATAATCGATTGTTTTACTAAAAAATAATCAATTTTCTAAAAAAATGATTTTTTTATAATTTAACAAAACTACTGAATAATTCAAAGCTAAAGCAGTTGCACCAATGTTTGTTATTACAAAGTAAGCCCTCCAACCACTTTTTGATCGTTTATGGGATATTTTTTACCACAAACCATAAACTGCAAACTCACTCGCACACTTAGTCAACGGTTATTTATGCAAAATTTATTAAAAACACAGTTTGAACTTTAGAAGAAATTTTTGATACCACCGTCAGAGTTTTCAAATGTTGCCAAAATTTGTTTGTTAGTTACTAGATGGCGTTGTATAGAAGTAATTTTTCTTCGTGTATTATACAGTTGCTGTTAAAATATCGAAGGAACGATGTATAACTACGAAATAAATGAACTATGTAGTATGTCAAGCTGTGGTTATTAAAAAAAATCGAAAGTATCATGTGAAATAACGAAACAAAAAATCAATTATTGAAAAATCGATTATTTTTGGTCAATAAATCGATTAATAAAAATCGATTAACTTGAAAAAATTATCGATTTTTTTTTCACATCCCTACTCTCAACTTGTGGTTTCGTATTACTTGTTCGCGATAGATAGTATCTTACCCCATATAGGAACTTTGTGTAAAGATATGTATATTATGTGTGTATTTTCTTATTTCTAACCATCAGGACATTCATGAGATTATTGTAGGTAGTAGCAAAAAAGTTGTCCGCGGCTTCGCTCGCCATTTAATTTTAATGTTCTCCTGACTGCCATGGAAAATAAAATAGCATCTTCACGCCCATATCCCCTTAGTGATAGGCAGGGGCAAAAACTAGGGCACAACTAGCCAAAGATACAATGATATTTGAAAAGCCTGTCGTCAACCAACATATCCCAGGCATCGCCATTGTTAATAGAAAAATGAAAATACAAATTTTCTTTTTTTTTTATTGGCCTATTAGGGACCTCAAAACGTCAACTCTGACACCGGACTGATACTCCACAGAGTCGATGACTACAATATCGGAATAAAAACCTATTTTTTATGACATTAGAAGGCAGACAAGACGATTGATTTCCTTACAGTAAGAAATTCAAGCCGCCTAGAGAAACCAAAGGTGCTTTGCCAACATGGGGCCTGGATGTTAGACCTCGAGCAAAAGTAAGTTTACCGCCTACCTTCTCCTCCGAACCGGAATACGTCAACGGCAAGCATTGACGTTATGGCAGCAGGAATAGTTAAGGCGGCGGTACCAATCCGGGCAAGTCGTTGCGAAACTCTACCTCTCTAGTAGGATGTCACGGTGTTAGTAACGGGAAGCCTATGCTTGTCTTTTACGAACTGCCTGGCAGGAAGATCTAAAACTATCAGTGTGCCGAGCTTCTATCAAAACCATCCAGTGGCCTGAGCGTAAATAAGTTAAAAAGTGTACAAATTACGCATTTATAATCTTACTAAGATTTTGATATAACAATACACACTTGTCAAAAAAATTTACAGTACTGAACACATTTTTATTGAATTTCAGGTTTGGTTCATACAAATGAAGGTGCACGGCGAACTGTTCAGCGGAGAAAGGTACCGAAACATAACTTAAATATTAACCCTTAAATGCATGATTTATTCTGACTTCTTAAAAAATGTTTTTGTGGACTTGTACATTCTAATGCAGGGAGACATAGAAAGAAATAAAAAATACGTTACTTATTAAATAAAATTATAATGATCCAGATCATTATTTCAATCAAGAATGTATATGATGAGGCCCTGGGGCCAGATGTTGGGTATACATCTAACAGACAAAGACAAAGTACAACATAGGTACATACTTAATATCGATTCTAAAGCTCAGATCAAAGTATTTCTTTTTTCTGTGCTCTAAATTCCAGTATATAATATGAAAGATAAGATTATTTTATAAGATAATTTTATAAGCCATTGGTCGATGGAGCCAACCGCAAGGTCCGAGTTCGATTTCCGACGAGGGCAGATATTTGGGTTTTTACTAAATTTATTCCAGTGTCTATATAAGAATTATTTCTATGTCTTAGTATTGTAGACATGAACTCATAATATAAGCATAATTTGCTTACTTTGGGACTAGATTTAATCTGTATAAATTGTCCATGCATATGCATTTATTTTAGGGGCTTAGATCACTTGTGTAATTTGTTCAGAGATATTTATTTACTTATGTTATACTTTATCCTCATATTCAGGGTATGAACACTCAATCAAACAAAACCAAAAACGAATTTTAATTAAAGTTATAAGTAATAAGGTCTTTGGAAATGGTGTAAAAAGAGAAAAAAAATATATTATTAAATTTAAATAGAAAATGTTTAAATATTAATCGATAATAAGGTTTCACAAAATGGAAACGATTATATCTTTGGACAACTTTTAAGAACTAATCTAACCCCCTAATAAAAACTCCTAAGCTTTTGTTTCCTTTAAATTTGTTATGAAATATTTTTTATGGAAATAATACAGACCCAGGGTCCGCCTACTACTAATACCTATTATCTATGAATATTCAATACACATTACACATACATTTAATTGCAATTGCGATGCCATTTTTAAAAATAAATAACAACCCTTAAAAACTTCACAAAAGCACGCTTCTTAGACATAATGAGGGACAACTATCTAAATTTTTGGTGTTGGTATAAATAAATATTAAATTAAATTGAAATACCTACGCTGTGGTCTAGCGGTTTAGGTGTTGGACTTGACTGCATAAGGTCCCGGGTTCGAATCCCGGGCCGGGCAACAAAAAGAAAATTTGTTTTTTCAATTTTCTAAATTAAAAAAATGGTGCTCGGGATTGGATATGTGCCCGGTTGGCGATAGGCTTGCCACCTATCACATTGTGGGACTTAGTGTCTTCGGCTAGTCGTGGGTGCCCTGGTTGTGCCTCTGCCTATCTCTTCAGGGATAGGTAATACAATCCCGGGACTATCCTCTACGTGCAATGCAATTCGCTTAAATTGACAAGCAAAATGCAGTTTTTTTGATAATTATGACTCATTTTAAGCGACTAAAGTTTTAAATGCAAAATTTAGAAGAATTGTATTTATTGCATTATTCTGACACTCTCGTTAGTCAACGGGTTAGCGTAAACACTTAACCCCACCGACCAACTACGAGGCCCGGGTTAGATTCCCGACAGGAGCAGCCATTTGTGCGATGAACATTAACATTTGTTTAAATTTTAAATAGGTGTTTACAAAATTTATTTCGGTTCGTATCAATTTAAGAATTTCGATTGAATTTGTATAGTTTCTAAAAAACATAACTTAAACATAATATATGTTTTTTTTTATTAGATTCAATCTGTTCAATTTGTCTAGGGATATTAATTTATTGCACTATATTTCCTCGACAGTTTCTGGACAAACTAAAAAACATTTTCAACAAAAGCCCCTGAACTTTTTTGTTTATACAGCAAGATTTTTTTATCACCATCCAATTTTTTTCTACGCATAAAGTATCTATAAATAAGTCCATTTATGAAAAAAAAATAGGTATCTAGCATGTCAAAGCACTCAGCGCGTAGGTACGATACTTTGTAGACGACATTGCGATGTCTTATCTTAATATTTTAGTATTGAGGGATACTAAAAGAAAAAACACGTATTTAACTATTTTCACTTAAGATCAACATATTAAAATTTGGATGGTGATTAAAAAGTCAGGGTGTATTATTGGCCAGTATTTTTTATTCAATTGCATTTTCTAGCATTAACTTTTGTCATATTTTTTAGAAATGTACGTCTACTTTCTGACTATTTTTCAGGATGTGTCAGCAGAGCTGTTCCCCACACCAGAGTCACTGCAGGCGTTTGCCCAGGCGACGGGAGCTGCTGGCTTTGAAGCAATCACTGAAGGGAAGGCTCTTGTTAAACGCCTAATCCCTGCCAATACTCAACCAGATCTGGACGTCGTTGAACATCAAGGTACGTTCCAAAAAAAGGAAGAAACCTTAAATTCGGATTTAGATAAGTATTTTGTGCCTTTCCTCGGGAGCCTTTACTAGATACCCGTAAAACAGTTTTGATAATTCTTTTTTTCATTTGAAAGCAGCTGCTTCCAAATATTTTAGGACAGGCACTTATGTTTAAAATTGTATTACTTAAATAAAAAATAACAAGCTGTATTCATTTTTACAAGTGGTCGCCCGTTCGTCGAAATTCGACCACAACAAATTTTAATATATTATTAATAAGAACACCATCATTATATCTCAAGACCAACTACTTTGTTTCCAAACTTTCTAGTGCGCCATCTGTGATCTTTTATCGTTATCATCAATATATTTGTTTGCGTGTGTCAAATGCATGGTAGTGTAGGTAATGTTTTATTAATTGATTTAATGTACTTTAGTAACTTACTAAGCATTAATACAAAAATATTAATACAAAATAATAAATATTAATACAAAAATATTAGCATTCCGCACTTTTCCTAAACATAAACTATAAGTGTACCATATTTTATGTTCCTGCGTCCGCGCTTTTTTCGTGAAAAGGGGGCCCAAGTTTTGGCATCACGTATTAGTATATAGATTATATTTATTTATTGTTAAACATTTATTTGCAGGCGTTATTGGTCGCGCAGGTGTTGATTTTCCAGCATTACCCAACATCCCCAGTACAGGATTCAATTGCAAGAACGTACCAACAGGGTACTATGCTGATCTGGAGACTGATTGCCAGGTAAAATTCTCAGGATTAACTATCCCATATTTTTTTGTACTAAAAACTTTTTTCTTATGCTCACCTAAATTTCTGACATCTAAAATCGCCTTCGACCCAACGCACCATTACCACCTTTGGGGTCTCTAGGCGGCGTGAAATTCATACCATCAGTAAATCCGCCTGCTTGTTTCCTTCTAATATCATAAAGAAACAATAGTACCTATAGCCAGTGGGCATTTTTAAATTCTTGTAAATACTGTTTTTCAGGTATTCCACATCTGCGACACATCTAGAAAAATCTCATTCCTATGTCCAAATGGAACCATCTTTAGCCAGTCGCACCTCATATGTGATTGGTGGTTCAAGGTGGACTGTGCCTCAGCACCTACACTTTACGAATCTAGCGTCGAATACTACTCCAACGAACAGCGCAAATCACAGAAGAATTCACAAATTTTACTGAAAAACCCTGACCTTCAACAAATTGGCACCGATTCAAATGGTGGCGCAGAATCCAGGAGATCCTCAGTCAATATTCCCAATACGACAGAACGACTGTTGAGACATAAACAGAAGCTACATAGCGATATACTTCCCACGGCTAAAGCAACTGCTAGAAGCTATCAAGCTCTCTTCAATGTCAATCCAACACAAAGAGCACAAGTAACAAACGCTTTCGAAAAAAGAAGAAAAAACTTAGTTCAGCTTTTCACGAATAATTTTGGAAATACTCCAAAATCTACTGTTCCTACTTACGATGTTTCGACGCCAAAAACCACTCCTTCCATAGACCACAACAGCATAAAAGAAATGCAAGTTGCTGCTGAAACTGCTTCTTTTGCAAATAACCAAAACAGACAATTTTTACAACAATATAATAGCAAAAATTATAGACCTTATCCAGTCTACACACCTAACCTTACTGCCAGTTCTACAAAAACTAAAGGCAGCTTGACTACACTTTACGACATTCAAGCAAGACCAGTAAATCAAAATAACGAAGAATTGAAGTCAGGTACCCAATTCGTACAAGCAAAACCTACAAACCAATATATAGAAGAAACAAAACCTGTTGAATATGTAGGAGAAGCGAATTCAAATACCCAATATGTTGAAGAAGCGACAACAAAAAGACATACATTAGTACCTTATACAAAAAGCTATGCTAGTATTCTTAACGAAAAGCAGGAACCTTACACCAGACCAGGAGTATCATTGTTAAAAACTTATATTGAAAGAGAAAAGAATAAAACTATTTATACAACAACAGAAAAAATAAGTCAAGCTACAGCCAGAAGTGATAAGCTCAATTCAGACAGCAAAGTCACAATTGAAACTAAAAATGGTTTTGAATCTGTAACAAAGATTCCTTTAACAACTAGAACTGAGCAAATAGCCGATACTAAATACTCTGACAATCTTAATTTCTACTCGAATTCAAATCCAACAGGTCCAGATTCTGATCCGACATATCAAGAACGAAGAGAACGATTAATAAGAAAGTTAAATTTCGAATCATTCCCAACAGAACTTACTACTCCAACTTATACTGAGAAGTATTACGGAGACCAGCCGAATAGGCCCGGGTTGATTGTTCCGCCATCACTTACGCCAAAAACCTTACATTCTTTAGCCATTTATTATGCAACTGCCTTGGATAATTTGTCAACTACAACAGCGCCCGAAGAAAATGAAGTAACTACACCTGCGATTGATGCATATGAGCCAATAGAAGAAGGATTGCCAGGTTTATTCAGTCGACAAACCATCAACAAATATAGCACTTTATTTGAACCTGGTAAAAATAACGCTGATATAGTAGGTGATACAAAAGTTGATCTTAACGAAACTTATAATGAACTAATGGAGGATTTAGCCGTACAGATGAGTCAAGGGCCCTTAGCTTCGTCACCTCAAATTAGAGAATTGGCTCAAGTGTTTACACATGCACTCTCGGCTTATCTTCAAGACCCAGTTAAATTTAGAAAAGTTCTTTCCGATATCCGCCCAACTCACCCATCTTTTAGTGAAATAATAGTTAACACGGAAGCTTATAATACTGAACCTACAACAACAGTTAATGAAGACGACGACGAAATATTAGGTTTTTCTGATGATAATAAAGAAGGTGTATATGGAAATTCGTTACGGGCTGGGAAAGCGCTGAACCTTGTTTCTGATTATACTGTTACTGAAGAACCTACCACGACCATTAAACCTATTACCACAACACAAATACCGACAACTACGTACCCATCTACGACATATAGAAATCCATTCCGATGCTGTGGTAAAATTTCAGCATCATATACAACTGCATCGACAACAGCTACACCAATCGATGCACTATTATCTTTCAGCACAACCTCTCCTACGTTTAACCCTATAACCGCATCAGGTACAGAAAACGAAAAATACGTTTCTACGGATAGCTACGCATCGTTAGTACTTCAAAGGGAAACAAAAGATTCTGAGCTTTCGTATGGAAAGGCAGAGGGTACAACCGTTGGTGACTATTCAATAGCTACAAATTTACCTTCAGCATGGGGTGTGGATGTTTACGAGTCTACGCCAACTCCCATTACTAATTCTCACCAGATGTTTGAAAGTAAAAAGATAAGACCAACTTCTTCATTTATAGATACAACACCAGTTTACTTTACAGAAACCGAAAGTATAGAATTAGATAATGAAGAAGAGTTGCAAAGAGCGCACAGTCAATCATTCGTTGGACCTCAATCCAACAGCTTAAGGCAAGGAAAGCAACTTAAATTAGAAAATAAAGTAATAGTAAAGAAACCATCAGAAGATTTAGAAGCACCTACTCAATCTTCTATAGACAGCTCTACCGTACAAATCACAACCATTCCATCAACCACTGATAAAGATCAAAATGATCTTACAACTGCTACGCCCGCAATAAGCAATATATTCACTTCACCCGATAGTGACAAACCGTTCAGTGAAAATCAATGGTCTACTCCGTTAGAAAACTGGCAAAGTACAATTATTGATCCAATAACATTAAATGAGGGTTTAAGTCCCACAGGACCGGAACCCGGTGTATCAGAAATAGCACGCCAAACCAATTCATGGGCATTGAACACAGCTACGACTTTACCGAATGAATATACTTCCACTAACGAACCCGCCGTCTCGTCTACTGTAAATGTAGAACAAACAACTGCTGCTAATGTGTATAATAGCCGCTTTGGAAAACTGCTTCGAGATCCAACATCTACCGAAACACAAGATGTAACTACAATGAACACAATAGTGGAAAAGGCAAAAGAAATAATGGAAGGTATGAATGCTACAACTACACAGAAACTTATGAATGTTATGAAGAAAACGAAATCTAGTTCTGTCAAACGTTTAATTTTGTTGCTAGTACAAACATGTGATGAAGATCACAATAAAACTGCTGAAGCGTCAAAAAAAGCTTTGCTTGATGCGCTCATGGCTGTTTCACAAAAGGATATGGAAGAAATGGTCAAAGAAGAATTAGCAACAGAAACATCAACAACGATTGCAGATACTAAAACAACGGAAATTCAAAGAAGGAGTGATAGGACTATTGGAGAGAGTAGACGGGGAAAAAGTGTAAATTTAGAAGCTAGGGCTATTAATTCTCTATCAAATCCCACAACAACAACAACGACAACAGAAATTTCAAAGACCGAAGAAATTGTAACAGCAACACCTAGTTCTGCTAGAACGACTCTATCATTTCGCAGGGGAGGCAAAAAGTTTCAAGTAAGAACAACAGAACAACCTAAAAGCACCACATTAGGAGAACCAGTAGCAGAAGCTAGAGTAGCAGCTCCACATGAAGATGTAAAAGAAAACTCTGACACAAGGGCATTAGAACTATTAAGATCGTTGTACACAATCGCATCGCGATGGGGTTGATAGTGTAATTCTTAAGTTGTGTTATTTATTTTATAATTAAGGTTCGTTTTAGGATATATTTTTTTGGTATTTAAAATAAAACAACAGCAGTTGTACGAAATGGTTTTGAAAATTTTTTACTTATATAAATTCGGATCATGTTAAATTTAATTCCTTAATTGCTTTTAAGAGATATATGAAATGTGAAAAAATTATTATATTTTACTAAAGTTACACAGTGATGCTATATCAATTACAACATATTAAGTTATATCATAAACAAAATATGTACATGATTAATGATTGAAATTAAGTTGAGTACCTACTGTTTTAAAACAAAAACCCTCAAAAAAACAACATATTTTATCCTTTTCCTGCGCTAAAAGTACAAATATGCTTCCAAAAAACAATGTAACCAAGTTTTTTACAATAAACTTTAAACCAAATATTCTAAATTTAGGCTTAAGATTGATAATAATAACTTTTTAAGTATTATAGAGTATTTCCTCCGATCTGCTACGTATTTTACATTTGAAAAGCGCAAAACGAACCGTAATTATAACCCTGTATAAATGTGATTTATGTAGATAATTCTTTTAACGCCATAGCAGAGTTAACTATAGTATATGTTGAGTTTAAATATATCAAGTTACTCTTGCTATAACTATAATAGATATTTAGGTATTTTTATAGGTAAGTGTAATCCTAATTTATTATTATACTCTTGCCGAATAGTATTTGATTGAGTAAAGATTCACATTGTAACTAACTTTATGGACCTTGTACATGGTTACAAAAAAGCTTAACAGTAGTAATTTAATAAAAACAAACTAAAATAATTCTACAAATTTCATTTATGAATCTGAATTTCTAATATAAAAAAATACATAAATTACAAAAATGATGTGACCGCCATTTTGTAGCATCCGCTATATTAGATAAAATGGCGTTCCATTGCAGTCGTCACGAAAGAAAAGCACGTGTAGAAAAATTCAGCTTAATCTACCTAATTAATTACTCTTGGAAAAAAGGGTCAAATTCAACTTGCAGATTGTAAAAAGAAAAGGATAGTCATTGGTCAAAGCTCAAATAAACAAACACAATTGGCTATCCAAGTGTCACGACCCCTATAAACTTAGTTGCTCAATGTGACAGTCTTAAATGTTACCTATTATTACTACTATTTGTAAGTTTCATTTCACTGCCAATACTGTAACATAGCTGATTTTTTAATAAATTTTTATTTTAATGTTTACCTTTTTTTATTTATATTTCGATTTCGATTGGGTGTTGATAACCGTAATCTATTTTTTTATGATAATGGAAAGCAAACAAGCAGACGGATTTCCTGATGGTTAGAAATTCACGCCGCCTAGAGACACCAACGGTGGTAATGGTGCGTTGCACACCTGAGGCCGGGATGTTGAGCCACGAGCAAAAGTAAGTTTACCGGCTACCTTACCCTACCAGCCGGAACACGTCAACGGCAAGCACTGACGCTATGGCGGTAGGAATAGGCAAGGCAGTTGCACAAATTCGGGCAAGTTGCTGCGAAGCACTACAACGTAGGATGTCACGGTGTTAGTGACGGTAAGCCTATGCTCGCTTTTTACGAGCTGCCAGCTGGCTGCTAGGAAGTAGATGGTTTATTCTGCAAAGGAGCCCGGACCAAAACGGAAAAAATATATGCCTGTAACTTGTAACTGTATGACTTCCACGGTCGCTTACACCATGTAAGCGACGAGACTTACCGATATGAAACCTGGTTAATCCCGAAGCACCTTTAAAAATAATTTAGTTGAATACTCATTGTTATTACAATAGGGCAGCGAACAAACACACGGATCTCCTGACGGTAAAAACAAACATGACCATGACATAGACACCATAGATGATCCAGGTGCGTCGCTGTTCAATGGCCGGAATGCTACACCTATTGTGCAAGTCTACCGGCTACACTAACTTCCTAACCGTAACATGACACTATCATCATGGCGGCAGGAATAGATAAGACCAAAGACTACAGTAATAGGTAAGACGGTGGATTTCTACCCTGTGTTTCTACCTAGGCAAGTAGTTGCACTGTTTAAATTAGTAACAATATAATAGAGTACTACTACTAGTGCATATATTACAAGCTACGTGTAACTACCTAACTGCCATATTGTATAAAATAAAGTTAGTCTTTGAACAACCACTACACGTGATTCATTATGCACAACACTCTACTACCAGTGGCCTTGTTGGTTTTGACTCATATAACCTATGCAAGTCTCTTACAAACTGCCTTTCACGGAGGCAGGTGGCATATTCTACATAGAGAGCCCGGTCATACGCGGGGGAGTTGGCAAATGAATTTAGGTAGATTCTGCTAACGATATTTGTAACAGTATCACAAGTAACAAATTATTACCGTCTAAAAGACAAAAGCAATACTTCCCCAGCTTTTTTCTGATTTTGAAAGGATTGGAAAATTGAATTGCGTTACCAACCGACACTGAGTTGTTTTACCTCCTGTGTTAGTTTAGCAGTTACCATTCTTCAGACCAGAAAATAGTAGCAAGTACAGACGTTATGGTGGCAAAAATAGATAATACCAATTCTACCACTTACGAAGTCACAGTTTTAGTGGCAAAAGCAACCCGGCATCAACTCGGGAGTGAAAAATTTTACAGCTAAATCGAAATACAATTATTTAATTTAAAATTTCCCGCCTAAAAATGTATACGTATTATGGCGTGACAAAACAGGCACAAGAGTGCGTTATAAATGAATTGGACTTACCGGAAGCTAAAACTCCCAAATATATCCAGCTCCATATTTTACAGATAGACAATATAAGTAGTAAGTCTGGGTAAGTCAACAGAAATCAAACTAAACGACATAATATAGAAATATCAACTTTATTATCATACAGATAAAGTACAAATAAACTACTTCTTGCCAGCGGCTTTGTTAACGTACCGCTGGACGTCCTGGTCGGTGACCTTGTGTCCTGGTTTGAAGTACCCCTTGACACGACGCTTCTTCTTCATCATAATCTTCGAAGCTGCTAATGCCCCTCGATGTTGTAACGATACAAAACGTTCCCGTAGTAAATTACCTAAAAATATCAAACTAAAGTTTTTTATGTTTTTCCAATAGGAGGGCAAACAAGCAGACGGATTTTCTGATGGTAAGAAACACACGCCACCTAGACACCAAAGGTGGTAATAGTGCGTTTGAAACTTGAGGTCGGGATGTTATGCGTCGAGCAACAGTAAGCTTACCGGCTACCTTACCCTCCAACCGGAGCACGTCGACGGCAAGCACTGCAGTATCGGCAGGAATAGGTAAGGCGGTGGTACCAATCCGGACGAGTCGCTGCGAAACTATACCACCTAGTCAAATGTCACGGTGTCAGTGACGGTAAACCTGTGCTCGCCTTTTACGCGCTGTCTGGCAGGAAGACAGATGGTAAATTCAGCAAAGGAGCCTGGACCAACACGGAGGTCAGGGGTTTTTCACTTTCAAAATGTCAAATTATTTTAGAAAACAATTTGCAACTATGAAATCCGACTTCAATGCCTTAGCATTGATAACACTGAATGGATTTACTGTGCCTAGGAAAACCTAAATTGAGACTATATAATCAAATAAATCGCTCTGGTTTTATCCTAGGGTCGTATCAAGAGTCTCCAAAGATGGCGTGTTTGTATGAAAGTTATGAATGTGAAGGAAGAAAGCTACGAACGTCTATAGAAATCGTGACAATCGGCAACCGGCACTCTATACTCTCTCGCTGCCGTACAATCTTTAGAGGCGCAATATGTATAGTAGTACTATTTAAATTATGCGCTTCGGTTACATTCGTGAAGCTTCGGAAATCCAAATGTATTTTAAAGATATAGAGTTGTTATTACATAGTTAATAATTTCGCTTAAACTTAGATAAGGTGGGCCAATTTAAAAATATAAAAGAGTAAAAAGTGTAAAGCCGAAACGCATAATTTAAATAGTAATGTAAAGAAACTGTATGTATGTGCTGCACGAAAAATTTGACTCACAGATGAACTTTTAAGATATTAACGCAATATAAAATTATCTGGCCTTGTTATACAAAAAAATCCAAAACAACAGCCATATTTTAAAATACAGAATTTTCAGGTTAAAACTAAAGCGTGTATTAAAAAATATTATCAAATTGTAAAATTCACTTATACAAAAAATCATTTAAAACAGTACGTAAAACTACTTCGATTGCAGTTTTTTTTTATGATATTGGAAGGCAAAGAAGCAGACGGATTTCCCGATGGAAAGAAATTCACGCCGCCTAGAGACAACAAAAGTGGTAATGGTGCGTTGCCAATCTAAGGCCGGGATGTTAGGCCTCGATCAAAAGTAAGTTCACCGGCTACTTTACCCTCCAAACCGGAACACGTCATGACGTTATGGCGGCAGGAATAGGTAAGACGGTGTTACCAATCCGGGTGAGTCGCTGCGAAACTCTACCACCTAGTCAGATGTCACGGTATTAGTGACGGTAAGTCTATGCTCACCTTTTACGAACTGCCTGGCAGGAAAGCAGATGGTCTACTCCGCAACGGAGCCCGGACCAACACGGGAAAAGTTAACGATTTAAGGTAATAGCGCTTAGTTGCCTTCATAAATCAGGGTTGCTAAACTACTAGCGCTAGTTAATTGACCGGTACTCTTCTCGCTGGACCGGGATACGAAAATAGTAATCCAGTATTATCCAACAGTAACTTCTCTTAAAAAAAGATATTCACGCCTATATTCCCGAATAGGTAGGCAGAGGCACAACTAGAGCACCCACGACTAGCCGAAGACAATAAGTCCCACAATGTGATAGGTGGCAAGCCTATCGCTAACCATGCACATAACCGGGACCTACAGCAATCATTTCCAACAACTGAACTGCTAGACCACAGAGACGATACCACACATACCTACACCCTCTAGAAACCACACACCCTCTCTTAGTATATTCATTTAACTTATATAGTATAAAACAAAGTCGCATTCTCTGTCCCTATGTCCCTTCGTATGCTTAAAACTTTAAAACTACGCAACGAATTCTGATGCGGTTTTTTTATAGATAAAATGATTGAAAAGGAAGGTTTATATGTATATTTGACGGTTATTAGGCCAAATATACATATTTCCCTTCCCTTCCTACCTAAATTTAAAGAAAAAAAAGTATCTTCACGCCCATGTCCCCGAAGAGGTAGGCAGAGGCACAACCAGGGCACCCACGACTCGCCGAAGACACTAAGTCCTACAATGTGGTAGGTGGCAAGCCTATCGCCAACCGTGCACATTTCCAATCCCGACCATCATTTCTTTTTATTAGAAAATTGGAAAAATAATACGATTTTCTTTTTGTTGGCCGAACCGGGATTCGGACCCGGGACCTTATGCAGTCAAGTCCAACACCCGGACCGCTAGACCACAGAGGCGATAAACCTAAATTTAGGTATTTGAAGGAGGTTTATATGACGGGCCTCTTGTTTTATTATAAATAACAAACAAATCTCAATAATTATTGGAAACATTTAGAAAAACTTACCGGTATGTGATAAATTTCTCAAATCGCCAGTGAGTTCTTTTGGATCGACGAAATCCGGTTCTTTTGTGGGCAGCTTGTTGGCGTTAAGCGCTGGCAGCGCTTTGACCGCTTCCTCACTACGCTTCATCTCCCTTTTCTTCTGTTCCTCTATCTGTTTTTTCTCCAAAGCTGTTACTTTAGTCTGCAGTTTCCGTAACCTAAAATAGTAAATACGTTTTGAATAAATTCGAAACCTCTAATTCTTATAACTAATATAATGTCCCGACACTTAAACATTTTTAAAATACTTCTGTAAGTTGACATTGGTGGTGATTCTGCTGTTCACAAACTAAACTTATTTTAGATATATGCTATCTTTTTCAAACGAAACAAAAACAAAAGAGTTGGAAGAGTTTAGACATGTCAGATTAGTCCGAACTTGTCAAATCGCGATGTTTTTAAACAATGTTTTCCGAGTGATAGATTAAACGTTGGTAGAAATGACGAGTATAGACTAATCTGACACCACTAAAAGTGTTTTTGTCTCTTTCTATTACATTCGTTGAAAAAAGATAGCGATAACTTAAAATTAATTTAGTGGGTGCGCAACCAAATCACCATCTTTGTAAACCCTTTTAATTGAAAATGTTTACATTAACTCTATAATCAAACCTTTGTAACTTAATAACTTGTTTAAAGGACAAAACCCTTAAAAGCATATTGCGGCGCCGCGCCGCTAAAATTGTGGGGTTGTGTTGCGGCGTCATAGATGTGTCTCTACCACGGACCATGCTGAGAATCTTGTTGCTTATTTGTTATTAAAAATATATTACTCTGTTTAAAATAAGTTAATAGTGCCGCATTTCTACAATCGGCAATAACGCTACATCCAATTCTAGCAGCGCGGGCCGCAACGCGGTCTTGTGTTTCGGCCCTAAGTGAGACACCTAATCTGGGTGAGACATGTTGGGACAAATTTCTTGCAAAGAGAAATCTAAATGTCACTTAGATATATCTGACCTTCTAGAACTAGAGGATCAACTTTAAAATGTCTGAAATTGTTTATCATTCTTTTTTTAATTCAGCTTATTTAAGTTAAGCATCAGTGCTCAACGTTGCCGTGTTCCGTGCTGAACCGTGCTGAAGAGTAGGGTAACCCACGCCACGTCATATCCATAGGCGACGGTTCTCTTTTACCATTATGAGAGTTACCTGTTTTTCTGAAAAAAGGCAAAGTTTTGTGCTATCTTAAAACATGAGAGAAATCTATAAATTTACTGGTATTAACATTTTTTTCTATTCTTCACTATTTTTCAAGGGATTTTCATGTATGTTTGTGTACATTAGAGAATGAATTAGCAATAAAGCAAAATAATTCGAATGCCCTTTAACTGCAATAATTCATAGTATTATTTTTCTTAATACCTATTACATCCTCCCCCTCTTTTTTATCAATTTTTTTTTTGTTTATCACGGATGTATTGATAGGTCGGAATATCATTTACCTGTTTAAATCTGTAATCTTCTTTTTTTCAATCTTAGCTCTTTTTATCCTCTCCTTCTCTTCTATCCTCTCTCTTTGTTTCCGCCTCGCCTTGTGGTCTTTTTTCTTGTTCTTTACAGGAGGATTAATAGGTTTATATTCTCCATCTGATTCAGGTTCTGGTTCATTGGCTGGGTTGTGGGGTTGTGGTAGACCGGCACTCATTTCCTCGCGCCATTGATTCTGAGATTATAATAGTAAAATTTAAAATATAATTATAAATTGCGAATACGATTTCGAAACAGAAGTTTACGAAATACGAGAGACTAGCCGTTTGCCAGCGACTTCGTCGGCGTTGAATAGTTAGGATTTGACTTTTAGAGCTTCCACATCGCCTCTGTGATCTTATCGTCCGAAATGAGCATGAAGTACATAATGTCCCGGGATTAATTCACATTTCAGGCAACTCAAAACATATTTATGCAATTTTCTAATAAAAACAAAGTTGTCCGTGTTTGGAAAAACGATCGGTTGGGGATAGATGTGTCACCTATCACATTGTGAGTAGTAAAAACCTTCAGCTAATCGTTGTTGCCTTGACTTTAACTTGTACCTCTGTCTAATACTTAGGGGATTTCAATAATAATGCTTTTAAAGTACATTAAATCAATAAATAAAACATTACCCACACACACAAACAAATATATTGATGATAACGATAAGAGATTACAGATGGCGCACTTAAACGTTTGGGAAAAAAGTAGTTGATCTTGAGAAATGAAGATGGCGTTCTAATCAACAAGATATTAAAATTTATTATGGTCGGATTTCGACCAACGGGCGACCACTAGTTTTAGTAAATTTAAAAAAAAAACTAACAAGAGTACTAAAACATACAAATTATTAAGCCCTACCTCTTTCTCTTCTGAAGTGACCTTTCTGAACATGCCAGTAGTGACGCGATTCAGATGAGCTTCGCGCTTGATCATCTTCTGCTCGTGCTGGACCACATCTTGGAGGAGTTTTTGGTGTTCCTATAACAATATATCCTACATGTCATGCTGAAAAATTTCAAAGACGCTACTAGGGATGTTCTTCTATGGAAAGGTTTAGTTGAATTTTTCATTTGCAATTTCAAATAACTTCCTGAGTCTTCCTTATTTAATAAGTTATAAGTAGCCAACGTAAAAACCCAAGAATCATTATCCTAGCACGTATCCAGGTATTCCTTGCTGTTGGAAACAAAAACAGAGTCCTCTTTTCTAATCTTACTTCTTCACTTTGCTTGGTTTTTGTCATTCCTAAGTCCAATATGGATGTTGATCTGGTTCATAAGTTGCAAGTTATTGACAGGCAATATCTTGTAAATACCTTTAACATGTATTTTAAATATTATCAGTACTCACCTGATAAGAGGGATTGTAGCTGACTCCAGGATGTGGAACCTCCACAGCAGCTCTGGTGACCACGGTCTTAGGTGGTGGAGGTTTAGCTCGCAACCGTTTAGTGATAGGCACATTGTGTAGTTGAGCCTCAGGTGATATGAACTCATCACATAATGTTGACGGCACACCTTTAACTTCCGGTACTGAAGATTGAAAATAAATATACAGTGTAAACTCTATATAACGACACTGAACGGACTATGCATTTTATGGCGTTATAGAGAGTGGTCGTTAAATGGAGAGAAAGGAAAATCAGGATTCGAAAAAAAAAAACGTATTTTAGTCTAGTGTTAGAAGTTATGTATTTACAAAAAAAAACTTATTTCAACGCTATTGCGTATACTCTGTTATTTTTGTCTGACGCCTTTTGCTGCACCAGTAATTTTGTTGTATTTTTTTTATTATTTTATTCATATCTTGTGATATTGAGGCATCTTGCTGATAAAGGAAGTAATTTTCCAATAATTTAGCTGCTTTCAGAGCTTCTTTAACGCTCGGCGGAGGCTCAAGCTCGTCCATCTCATCTTCTTCATCTCCTTGTTCTTGAACCTGAACCTCAGTTTTTCTTACTGAATCCAGAATTTCTATGTCTGTGAGTGAAGCCGTTGTAAGCAGGCAGTTATCTACTTCGATGTAGGTTTGAAGATTTACCGTATTTCCTGCCATGTTGACCTGTTGAATCCACTCAGTTAATGGAAGATCGTCGTCGCTATCAAACTCAAGTTCTGTTTCCACCTCATCAATCGTAGAATTGGTACAAAGTCCAGCATGTCGAAAAGAGTGCTTTATAGTTGCGGGCGTCACATCTTCCCAGGCTTTAGATAAAAAGTTTACTGTACACACAGTACACACTCTGGTCCATTGGCTGTAAGATACTAGTCGTATTTGGAGGAAGAAATGCCAACTCTATGTTTTGAAGGTTTGATATAAACGGGTGGGCGGGGCAGTTGTCAACAAGAAGTAAAATTTTTCGTCCCTTTAATTCTGCGTCCCACTTTCGCACTTCTTCTTCAAAAAGTTGACTGGTCATCCAAGCTGATTTATTAGCTTTATACGTCACTGGCAATTTTTTAATGTTCTTAAAACAGCGCGGATTTTTCGATTTGCCTATTACCATTAGCTTTCTTTTTTCTGTGCCATCCATATTAGCAGCCACAGCCACCGTAATACGTTCCTTGGAAAGCTTTCCTCCTACACACTTTTCCCCTTTAAACTTCAGAGTTTTATCTGGAGTCAACTTATAGAAAATTCCTGCTTCATCAGCATTAAAAATGTCACTTGGCGCGTATTTTTCAATGAATTTTGACCACACTCTAGTAATTCAATCATGAGTCACATTCGTATCAACACTTCGTGCTTCGCCACTTATTTTACCATAGTTGATATGATGACGTTGCTTGAATTTTCCGAGCCATCCTTCCGATGCTTTGAAAGAAGTTAAACCAAGTTCTTCAGCAAAATTCTCACGAGTGGTCCCGAGATAGGCATATTATTCTGGCGTTGTCGATGAAACCATGATAGTATAGCTTGATCCAAGTCTTCGTATTTAGGTTTCTTTAATTTTTTGAAAGATTTTCCCTCGCCCTCAGCTTGGAGAATTTTTTCTTTATTTTTCCATATTGTGGACACGGTAGAGCGACTAAATCCAAAGCGTTTGCCAACATCACTTATCTTCTCTCCCGTTTCTATAGCGCGTATCAGTAAAACTTTTTCGTCAATACACAGTGATTTTCTTTTACTAGCCATGTTTACAGTTTGAAAGTTTGTGAGCAACTAAGAATATGATAGCGTTGTAATCCATGACTCCTACTTATTCGGCATCGTCAAGCAGTCTACACATGCAAGCAATCCCAATTTGTAAACAAAAGAACGAATTTCTTAGAAAGTTCCGTAAGCATGATGCCGACAGTCGCGTTTATTGCGGGCTAGAATAATGAAGAGACAAAAGAACGTGCACAGATGCGCAGTTTTTACTAATTTTAGCAACTTAAAAGGTACTTTTCATTACTCAATTGTTGTCGTTATTGAGAGTGGGTGTAATGTTATATAGAGTGTATCATTGTATAGAATACAAGTTAAACCAACTAAAGCCAATTGATTTCAACGCTTTAAAGAGTTTGTCGTTAAATCGAGTGACGTTACATGGAGTTTACACTGTACATACATTTTTATGAAGGAAAAAATTTCACTGCAAGCTACAACAATTTCACACTCAAACCTGCAAAAAAATTAAATCCTATAACTACACATGGATACATACATTGCAGCATATACCATGGTGACATTCAACAATCACATAAAGATCATGTTGCACTGCCATATTAAATACCAGGCCCAAAGATAGATAGTTAACAAACATGTCCTTTCAGTTTAATAGACATTTTTGAATCACTAATAACTCTTGGTCAACCAACCAGCATTTTTGGTCACTTAATTCCACTTGGCCCAAATTACAATAACTCAAATTACAGAAGATATTGTAAACAATATCTTCTCTAATTCGAGTAAACACAAACTACACAATCCGCAATGTACCTTAGTTTTAATTTGCCATACTTACATACTTTATTGTTGTAAAACCACTTAATTTAAGTAAAGTTGACAGAAAATGATCTGTTTTAGTACACAGGATCAACCCATATGATTGGCACAATGCTTGCCTCTTATGAATTGCCAGGTAGAATGGCAATGGCCCATTCAGAATAGAACAACTGCCTTCCAGTGCCTGGCAGCTCGTAAAAGGCGAGCATAGGCTTTCGGTAACTAACACCGTGATATATGACTGGACCCGGATTGGTACCATCACTTTTACTATTCCAGCCGCTATATCCGACTCGGAGGATAAGGTAGCCGCTAGACTTACTTTGGCTCGAAGCCTAAAATCCCGGCTTAAGGATGGCAATCCACCATTACCGCCTGTGCTGTCTCTAGACGGCGTGAATTTTTTTTTCCATCAGGAAATCCATCTGCTTGTTTGCTTTCCAATATCATAAAAAAACTTAAAAAAATATCCAAGATTCAATTCAAATGAACCATATTTCCATCCACAATCTTAATAGACAAAATTTGGAAATTGTGTCCATATGTGTAACATATTCCAATTATGATGGCAGTAAATTAAATTTTAAGACAAAACTTACAATCTGCTCCCCATAGATTTTTGTCAAATGTCTGTCTAGCAGTCTTAGCTTTTCTCTTTTTCTCTGCTGCAATTTTCTTATCTACTTTTCTTTCCTGAAATTTCTTCATCAAAGTCCCTTTTTCATACTGGCGTTTTTTGGAAATTTTCGAAAGTGCTGTTGGTTTTGAACCAGCAGGATTAACATGATTTCTTTTAGCATTGGGATCTTGAACCTGAAGGAACAAAAAGTTTGATAAAAAAACCTCACTCTATATTTGGAGGAGGTGGAAGTAATGAATTGAAAATACTATACTAAGTAATACTGAAAAAAATGCAACAACGAAGTGAAAAGAAATTAGAGGTGCAGTACATGTCACTTCATTGTTTACCATTAGTCAATTCACTTTTGTAAATCTTGATATATAACAATGAATCTCTATTTTCCATGGTCATTGTATCGCACTTCAAGGTATTGATGGATTTTGCTAACACTATCTTGTGTTTGCTATTTCAATATTCATAATCAATACAAGACTGTCAACTGAGTTATAGATAAAACTAAAAAACTACTTACTTACTGAGTAATTTTGGTCATGTAAAAAACGAAAAATTGGTGTTATCAATTTTTTTAAATGCCTTGTTTATAACACTAACGAAGCAATGATTATATTCATATTAGAAGATTAACCTTTGATGATGGAAGAAGTATTTCAAAACATCTGGGTGTTTCTAGTAATTGTGCTCGTTTCTTCTGCTTTGCTGATAAGGGTTTTACATCAGGTAGTGGTTCTGGTTTATCCTGGGGTTTTTCTTCGCCTTGTGTATCAATTAAGAATAAGTCAGCATCTGGTTTTGTTTCAAACTTACTGAAAAAGTTATATAAGTTTAATATAAGTGCACAAGGAACTAAAAATCTTTAGTCTTTATTATTCGCTTTTATTTAACTAACAACTTCATTAATGTATGTTTTTCTTGGTGGAATCTTTAAAGTAAAATTTGAGTTCTCGGTTTACGATTCAGCTGAAATTTTCGAGTGTGAGTAACAGGATGACAATTCAATATGATCATTACACGGAGTTGATCTGACAATGGAACCAGAAGATGGTCATAGGATCTCCTAAAATTCCCAACATAATGTTTTTGTATGACCTACTGTATTTGGCTTTATTTCATTTGTCAAGAATAGTATGTGCCCAATTTCAGAATTGTGACCAGCTTGTCACAAGGTAATATTTTTGGTGAAAAACTTTTACTACTTGTTTTCATGGCATAGTAATGGAATCAATGGAATATTGTGGCAAGATAATGAAAGGCATTAACATATATATTATATTTTAACATATACATTATATTAACAAACCAATGCAGGAATAAAACTGTAGATTACTACCTAACTAGCTAGTTAGGTTAGCTAGTTTAAACCAATGCAGGAATAAAACTGTAGATTACTACCTAACTAGCTAGTTAGGTTAGGTTAGGTAGTAATCTACAGTTTTATTCCTGCATTGGTTTGTTAATATAATGTATATGTTAAAATATAATATATATATGTTAATGCCTTTCATTATCTTGCCACAATATTTCTACAAATACAACACAATAGGTACCTAGTAATGTGCTTGATTCAAGTTAAGAGGTAACAGATTGTTAGAGAAAATGGCATAACATAAATTTTCTAATTTTAATATAATTATCAACAATTCTAATTGTAACAATTAATTTCATTCTGCCAAATGGCCAATCACTTTATTTGTTTAATTTTTTTTAAAAAGAAGACGGGGGCATTGTTTCAACCAGGGGAGACACACCAGGGAAGATACTCTTTACTTGGAAAATAGATATAATTACTAAAGAACTTATTGTATATTATTATAAATGGGACCATAATAAGTTTTTACAAATTTTAGTTAATGAGCAAATAAAATTACATCATTAGTAAAATAACCACAAATTTAAAGATAGCAGTTTCAAGTTCTCTTTCACTGTTTTCAACTGCTTTTACACTATCAGGTTACCCAAAAATCTGTAATAAACACTTTTTTTTAATCAATACAAAATACCAAGTAAAGTCTCGAAACCAAATTTTAGAGGTGAAAATTTTGCATAAAAATTAAAAGAAAACAATTTAGTTGTTAAATTTCAATACTGTATATTTTATTACTTTAGTTTAAATTTAATAGTTTTAGTAATGTTGATAGATTTTTATGTAAGAAAAAGTATTAATATAAAATATAAATAAGCTGAGGACAGGTCAGGATAGAGGCTTTTTTCATGTCTGAGATGTTGTTTCAAGGCAAACATTATTTAAATACATGTTAAAGAAATAAATTTGAGTGACCACAAGGAAATCTGAGTTGAAACCGATAATAATTTTATTAAAAACATATCTACAGAAAACTGCGTTTTTTTTAAATCATTGTGTGACTCTTGCCTTAGTTTCATCCATATAGTATCATGGACGAAACTCTTCAAATTAATTTGACATTGTTACACATTACACAATATTTTAGAAATCTTTTTCGAGATAATACTATACGAAACAACACTAAATTCGGAATCTACCAAATGCCTTTACAGCAGGAAAGCAATCGTTTTTAGTTAGTATCTAACTACTACCTACAAAATTTCGTATTTACATAGGAAAGTAACATTATCCAACGACAAATTAAATTTTCTGGGTTACTCTTCTCGGTACCAATAATAAAAGAAACACTAGAATATTATGGCTTATTATTGCAGTCATAACCTCACCCTAATCGTTCTTCAAGTCTTTGATCTTCTAAATATTCCTCGACATCAGCTATATCGCAATGTTTACGCCAGGCTGCTTTGTTTTTTTTAGATACGCGTTTCTTTTTCTTTAAGATAGACATCTTTTTTAACTTAAAATATATAAATTCACATGTGATAACGATTAACGTGTTTGGTAAACACCAGTAGAGTATTGTAGTCTTTGAACACCAGTACCACACGCCGCTGACAGTTGACAATTGACATATGGTGACAGTGTATGTACATGTGTGTGACAGTGTGACCGTTTCTTTATTAATAAAAGGAAAATCCATTAAATATTACAATAGGTATGTGTATGTATAAGAGCCTTGACCGTCTAGTTATCGTATCCGACAAAAGTCAAATTTTTCTTCCTAGTTTTTTTTCGTGCTATAAAGTCGAAATTTACATTACAGTCACATTTTTTGACGTTTTGATACGTGATGTAAAAAAAATTAACAAAAATAATTTGTTCATGGTGTTTTGGCGCTTGCAATACTTTTTCCGGTCTTATCAAAGTCAATTAATAATAATTTGGACCTTGAGATAACACTTACGATACAAAATATTCATTGCAAGTTTTAAAGTAAGTGACAATTTCTATTGAGTTAAACTATTTCTCACGTCGTAGTCAACGCGTTTCCACCCTAGATATACTGGATCAAATAAAATCATTGAGTTGAAAATATCTATATGTGCTAACTGAGTTTCCTAACAATCTAACACAAATAATTTCATCACAATAAATCAGTCATTTTTCCATTAAACAAGTTAAACACAACAGTGAAAAATACATGTTTCTCTTTTTTCTATAATTGTTCAAATTTTAAATAAACAAAAAAAATAAGTAATATATATTTTTATTATTATTATTTGTGTGGGCATATTGAGCTACCATTTCATCAATTTTACAAAAATAAAGTCAACTCACTCACCTAAATGAAATAAAAAAATGTGTGTGTACTTATGTACACGCGTTAGAAGTTATACTTCTTCGGTGTAATAAGATAAACATCTTTTTAAAAATTTTATCTTTTGCCTTATTTTAGATTTGTAGACAAAATGACACTAACCATAGAAAAAAGGCATTCAATACATTAAAAGTTTTATTATAATGCATTATTTTGTTAAATAAACTTTATTTAATATTTAAGGTACCTTTTTTTGAAAAACTAAAATGTTATCTATAGCTAACTTCATCATGTCGGTTTTTCGTGACGGTGTGCGCGCGCATCGTAAAAATTTATCCTCATCATTTTTTCCTAACGCGCCACAAGAAGTATAACTTCAAAAAAACTTTTTTTTAATTACATCAAAATTTAGTTAGATCTATGATATCGATTATCTGAATAATATAAAAACGATTACAAAGTATCCTTAATTCATAATAATATAATAAGGTTAAATTGTATAAGCCTGTATTAAATTTTAAATAAAAGACATCAAAAAATAATATCAATGAGAATAATTTAGAGATAGGTTTATATCTATATAGGGTTCAATCTGATGTAAAATAAGCCTTTATTTTGCTAATTCCGCGTAAGCAGTGAAACTGTTGTGGCAAATAATCCTCCAAACGATACAGAATGTGACAAGCCTAACCGACGTTCCCACCACCCACCTCTGCCACCAGAACACGAACATCGGAAGAGCTCGGGAAACAATATAAATTGTCACGTTCTTCACATTTGACAACCCTTCAACCCTGTAACCGTAATCTGCAGAAAAATCTTAGTGGGTAAATTAAGTAATATCAATGATTAACTTTTTATTGTCTCTATAGGTTTTTTTTGTCCGTATTATGATTTAATACGCAGTGAATTGCCCGTCATCATGCTTTATATTTTAGTATTTGCTGTGGTATCTGCTTGTAATTGTAATTTACATAGGTTCATCAGATCCTTGTATATAGTTAACGATATTTTAAGCTTTTCATTGTAAAGTTGCGGTGATTCTATTTCTAAAGTAGCATTTTTTGCTCTTGACCTTATAATATTGGTCATATTCAACACTTCATGCTTTGCTTAATTAGGATCTGAAAACTTCTGTGG